>JAEIIU010004488.1:0-18541 GCA_018874675.1 Drosophila baimaii | reverse complement strand
TAACAAATTATCTGCAAGGGTATATAAACTTCGGCTACGCCCGAAGTTAGCTTTTCTTACTTGTTTATTGCCAATTTGTTCGTGTTGTAATCGTCAATCGATGGGCAACGACGACGGACGGAGTCACCAATCAATTGCTATAATCATAAATGGCTTATCGGCCAGCGAGCAATGTCTGGCGTTACGCATACGCCGTGTATGTCGCAACAACAACGTCACAGCAAGCCTGTGAACCTTGGCCTCACCAAGGGGGGGAGGTGTCCTGGACAGACCTCCTGCCCATCAGGCAGGCATCTTCACAGCATTGCAAATGTGTTCAAGTCTCAAGGATTTCGTGTACTTCTCGGAAAAAGCCAAAAGAGCAACAGCAAATCTCTGCCAAAGTGGAAGCCAAGACATGACACACACACAGCGAGTGAGTGAGTGAGTGTTAAGTGCACTGGGAGGAATATTTTGATGCAGTTTTAACTCAAAAAAATCTATATTTAATGAATATATTTAATATATATTTATTTTCACAATAAATAAATTACAGTAAATACCAAAACAAAAAAATCTTTCAATTTTAAAAGTAGTTTCATTTAAAAGTGAATCTTGAAAGTAACCTTTTAAAGGATTAGTTTATTTATCTTTTAGATTTTTTCCAGCTTATTAACACTTATTAACTTTCTCCTCTATTTATTCCCAGTGTACCTGCTTCTATCACTCCTCTGTCTGTGTGTTTGTCATTCGCCTCAGGCGCAATCAGTTTCAAATTTTGCGTAGTTTACTTTTTACATTTCAAGCTGAAAATTGAACAAGCAGCGGGTGGGAGAGTGGAGTGGAGTGGCGTGAGGGGAGACCCCGCCGGAATTCCCTAAGGGAAAAAACTATCCGGCAGTAATCAATGCTCAGAAAAAAAGAGAGCGAGAGAGAGAGAGAGACACTGCGGGAGATGTTTGCCCTGCACTTGCAAATCGAATTTATGGCCAGGGGACTGAAATTGATGTGCTTCAAGGATCCCAGGGATCCCAGGGATCTGCAAGGTGGCCGGGATATATAGTAAGGGTAAGGGTAAGGGGTACGGGTGCGGGTAAGGGCATCCGCATTAGCCCAGCGAAAGCTGCAGCTGCTCCCCACGCGATGCGACGCCATGCGATGGGTTAGCTCCTATATCGAATATCCAGCATCCGAACATCCCGACATCCGCATCGATGCCAATTTCGCTTCATCGTTTTTTAAACTTTCGCTAAATTGAATTTTTTATTACGTAAATATTGGAGTAGCTGCTGCGCGTCATTGTGCCATCTCTCTCTCTTTCTCTCGCTCTTCCCCTATTCTTTTTCGATGTCTCTCTGTGTGTCCGACATTTGCCTTTTGCTTTTTCTCAGGCGAACCTCTCGCCAAGGATTTTCGCACGAACGCCCACGACAAAGTGCTGGCGCCGAAAAGTATGCTATAATATTTAAAGCTCACGCAAGCAACCGAATTCTCCTTGTCTTTGGTTTTTTTTTTCCCTTGTTTGCTTGGGAAGTGAGGGATAAGCGAGGGAGCACCAAGAAAAATGTAGTGTTTAGTTATCTAATTCAGTAAGCAATTATATTATATTACTTCATTTAACTATAAATGCTAAATGAATAAATGCTTGAGATGTTCTACGATTTTTTGTATAACAATAGTTTTTTATATAAAATATAATATTAGAGCAGTTGTAGAAAAAGCCAGACTTAAAAAACCACTAAAAAAGAACCTCAAAGTATGCTAAAAATTTTAGTTCGGGTCAAAATAGTTTATTTCCAGCAATACAAAAATATTGCATACTTTCAGACACTTTTTATTTATTTTTATCAAATCTTGCTTGGTAATAAGTAAACAAAATTATTAAAAAATGGTATTAATAATATATAAATAATAAAATCTCCTATTTCCTTTTTATTTAATTATTCAGAAATTCAAATATTCCTCTGCATTTCTTTACTGTGTAAAATTCCCCCCTTTTTTTTTGCGCATTTTATGTGCGATTTTTTATAGGTTCACACAAAAGAACGCAAGGACGCCCGGCAGTTACCGCTGTATTATGAATTATAGAAAAGGATTGCCCAAATAATGTCACAGTCGATAAGTCGACCTTGTCCCTCCGCCCCGCATCAGATGGCAATTCAATTAGCCGCAGGGCTGGAATACCCCCGACATTCAGCGGTTTGTGTTCCCCGCAGGCGGGCTACATTTATTTATTTATAAATACTCGCTTATCTTTGGGGCTGTCTGGCGCAGAGAAATGCTCTTGATTTATGGGCTGGCGATTTGTTTCTTTTTCTTTTCGCTTTGCGAAACAACAAAGAATGAAATAAAAGGGGAAAATATTAAGTTTTCACACATTTTGATATGCCAGGCAGCCAGCGAGAGAGAGAAAGAGCCTTCAATTAAATGGGAATGCACAGCATCATCATCATCGGCATTGGCATCGGCATCCCCTATCATTATTATCGCTCCCATTGATGACCCCATCATCATCATCGTTCAATCGATTTTTTATGCTGATTATGCTCGCTTCCTTTCCTTGGGATTTTCCGAACAATTGAGCCAATATTCTAATTATTTTCACTTCGCTCCTCCCAGCAGCAGCAGCAGCAGCAGCAGCAGATTTGGCACACAGAATCAAGCGATAAAACGCGTGCGGAAAATGTGAAGAGCGAGGACTGAAGAGCCCGAAGAGGCCGAAGAGCCAGGCAGCTGAAAAACTGAAGTGAACAAAGCAAACGGGAGAGAAATTAGTTTGTCGACAAGAGTTGATTGAGATTGAGTTGAATCAAGGGGTTTATGGCCCTTCAGAAATGCTGCAAAAATTGCAGAAAAACTCGGGGATTGTGTAAGGCAGCCAGACAGACAGACACACACATAATCGTTTGTAACCATTCTCATCATGTAAAGCGAACTTAGGTTCGGTACTACTCCGCTCATTTGGAAGAGTCCGCGTCCGCGCCCAGATTCTGCTGCACATTTCTTGCATTTTTCATGTCCCCGGGAAAATAATGAATTTTCACGCTTTCCGCTGTTGTTTCCCTTGCTGTTTTGGCAACTTTATGTTGTTATTTTTGCAATTTTCACGCGATTCCGTTGTGCCGGGTGCCGGGTGTCGGGTGTTGGGTGTTGGGTGTTGAGCCCCCAGCGTTTGCTCTTAAAACACCCACCCACCTCCATTGTCCGTTTGCAGTTTCCTGCTGACTTTGCCATCGACGCGTCGCTTGTCGCCGGTCGCCGGCGGGGAAATTGCAATTTAATTAAGCTGCTCGGCTGCTCGAATGGCCAGGCTGCTGCCCCCGAGTGTCCCTGGCTAGCCGGCAAAAACTCCCCCACTTTACCATGCAATTTTCGGGTCGCAGTTCAAATAATTTGGCTCTCGTCGAATCTGCCGCCTTTGAAGTGCATAATTAAAAGCAGACTCCGGGTCCTGGACTCTGAACTGGTGCTAGAGCAGATAGGAATAGTTTTCCCCAAGTTGGACTTTGATGTTTTCAGCTTACCTGTAAAGATAAAACAGAAAAAAGATGAAAATTATGATTAGTTTCGGGGGGGAACTTTTCTAATAAGCTAGGTAAGGGCTAAAAGGGATAAAATGCTTGCCAAATTGGCTCTGAGCGAGGCGAATATAATGCCATTACGGAGCAACAAGATTGCCTTGGATTTCCCCGAATTTCTGCTCAGTTTTTTCTCTCCAATATTTCGCGCTGTTCATCAAGCTCCTCTGCCACTCCCATCCTTTGCCATCCATCAAAGCCAGCCATGAACATATCGCCCATCGACCTTTTGCATATTTTTCCCCCAACGACTACGACTTCAATATAAACAAATTTTATTCCATAGGCTCTCGCCCGACCCTCTTCGTGAAAAAATATATACATACATATATGTTGAGGCACAACCAACTGTTTGTTTACGCTCGGCGCATTTTATTTTCGGAAGAAGTGTGTGTGTGAAAAAAAAAAGAGGAACGAAGAGGGGGCACAGAAATCGCATCGCAACCGAGTTGAGTTTGTGGAAAAAATTCTCCTTCGATTTTTGTTTGTTTCGAAATGGAATTCTGGCATTGCTTGCCATATGTTGAGCCTCAACTGATTGCGAGTTCCATAAATTCCAGTTCCATCCATCCATCCATCCATCCATCCATCCTAGACTTCACTTCTTCAACGCTGCTCATCATTAGCAAAAAGTTTGTGCCCGGGAACATTATCCTAATCGATGCTCCTGGGAACGCTTCCACTTGAACCACTTAAAAACTTTAAATTGTCTTATCGTTCGAGGGCAGGCAAGGCAATAACAATAGCAACAGCAGCCACAGCTTCCCAGACAGCAACAAAAACTAACCTCAATTTCAATATATGTAAGCTCAAATGACAGGAGGGACGGCGATGTCGACAAAAGGGGTAAAACCGCAGAAACTTGTTCGCCCCAACACACACACACATACACGAAATGTGGGGATGTCCTGGAGGAACAAATGTGTTCATAATAATAGTAAAAGGTGTGTGAATGAGGTTTTAAATAGGAATTATGGTGGTTATTAGGGAGTTACATTATTTTCTATTGGTTCTATAGAAGATTAGGGCTTGCTGAACACGAATATAGATATAATATGTGATCCATCAGGTACCATTTTTCATAAACTGGCTTAAACTAATTTTGAATTATTATTAAAAAGACTTAACTGCATTTATGGACTGCTATTTTACCAACTCATATGTCCCTGCATGTCCCGTTGATAAACAATTGGGAAATTACTATAAATGGCCATGCAAAACGAATGAAAACCCTCTACAAAAAAAGATATATAACGAACAATGGTGAACAACTCAAAAAACTCAGTTTAAATTGAATGGACAGCTGGAATTGGACAGCGGAAAACTACGCAAAAATGTCATTTAAAAGTGTCCGCAAAAACCATTGTGAAAAGCCAACGAATTTTCGGGGAATAGGGAGTAGGGAGGGAATAGAGTGGAGGGAATCCCCAGCTCAAACAAAGAACCAATGCCACCACAAAACAGACAGAAGCTGACTGGCTTTCTCCGCCCATTTCTCGCAGCTCGCAGTTCGCAAATGATGACAAATCACACACAGACACACATGTAAATAAACTTATTTTGTGGCGAAATTAGAACAGCGACGTTGCTAGGAAATAGGGACTAAAGTGTCGCACTTAATTACATTTGGGACCACACAATAGCAGGGATGATAACGCGCAGCGAAAACTTTTTGTCTTGCGCCCCGGAAAATACGATGAAAATGCAATGAAAAAGTTCGACAAGTGGAGAGAAAAAAAGAGCCCTAATACATCTGCGAATTAAAGAGTAGCATCATCTTTCAAGTATTGGATCACCCAGGCTGTGTTGCCTTGTTGGCCAACTGCATTTGCACTGTTCTGTTCCCTGTTAAGGCGCCATTGTTCTTGCAGGAGTTCAACGTCCTTGCCATCAATTAGAGAAGGAAAAACTTTCAAGTCCCTGCTACACGGCTCCCCAGCCATCCTTTGGCTCTACAGAGAAAGAAGCAGAGTTCTTGTTTCCTAAGAGAAACTATGTATCTTTAGAGATTTAAAATCTCTAAATAATTAAGTGCAATAAATCGTTGCATACTTCTAGACAGCTTGCCAAGAGATTTGAATTCTCTAGGATTTTTGTTACTGATTAGCGCTTGTCAGGCAACTGGCATTTGTTAATATTAAAGTAAGCTATAAGTTGTAAGCCATTCTCTTTTACTGTGTATCCAGGGCCATTACCTATTCCCAACAGCCGCTCCTGTCGCTCCTGCCGAGCTGGTGCCTTCATTGTTATTGGCATTTTGGAGCTGGGCTTGCGTGCAAAATTACTTTCCTGGCCAGCAGCAGCGGCAGCAGGACGCGCATTTCCTGTTCCATTTTCTGCCGCTTGTCTGCCTCTCCTTGGGCTTCTTCTTCGGCTTCGGTTGCGTTATTAATACAGTTCCGGTTCTAACCATTCTAACCCATTTTGTTGTGCCAGCGGCTGCCGCTTTCTTTGCCTATCGATTTTGGAATTTGCTCGTTTTTTAAGCCACCCGTTGGGGCGCCGTAAATTATGCAACGTCCGTGGTAAGCAGCTCGCATGATGTGTTCGCCTGGGCCTGGGCCACGTTCTAGGGTTCCCTCCGCCCTGATTTACGACCACCAACTGTCCAGACCGGCAATTAAAACTTACGCTTCCGCCTCGAGGCTTTCGCTTTGATGGGCCACGGCTCCCTCCCGGGGATCAGGAGTCGCATCAATCAAATTATACCTTTGAGTCGGGGCCAAACTTTGCCGAGCCGATTTTCCCAATTAGCCGGGGATAGCTGAGAGCCAGAAGCAGCAGCAGCGAAACTCAAGCCCGTCGGCCTCTTCGGCCGATTAGGCCAGACTGAGACTGTTAAACTGGGCCTCCCCCTAACCGAAAAGTTGCAGATTTAATTAAAACGAATTTAAAATTCAATGAGAGCAACTTTTTTTTTGCCACGAGAGCAAGTTGGTCCAGCACCAGAGGGAGCTTCTGGGAAATCAAATCTATTCTGGACTTAATTCATGCATGCAGTGGGCCTGGTTTTCACAGCGAGAAATATGTTTCAAATATAAAGATCTTAGATGCAAATTTTTGCTATAAACAATAGTCTAGAAATTTATTATGAGAAACTAGAGAAATAATAAATAATAAAAACTTTAAAATCCCCAGAAATAGCCTTATACATAACCCTTTAAAGTTCTGTAAGTTAAGAACCTCTTCAAGTCTGAAACATGTTCAATTTAGATTAGATAAATGTAAACAAGCAAAAGAATTCTTAATCAAGAATTAAATTCCTCGCCTTAAGAGCTTTTCTTTCACTGAATCCTTTGCCTAGAGAATCCTGCAGCGGCGGGGAATGCAAATTCCAATTTTAAGATTTACACCAAAGGAATCTTCAATCAAGAATTAAATTCCTGACTTCAAATGGCGTCTTTTTTTCTCCCTCGATGAGTTTTTTCCTAGAATCAACAGGGAAATTTGTGGCAAATTGTCGGAGAAAATGAATCGAAGGAAAGGAAAACAAACTGAGTTCCAGAAAACGAAGCGGAAATGGAGAGAAATGGGGGGGGAAAAGTGCAAGAGGAGTAAATTAATTTCGGTGGTGAAGGATTTTTCTAGCCTCGCTCTTTCTCTCTCTCTCCCCGTCTCTGTGTGTGTCGGTTTTTTGGCC
Organism: Drosophila baimaii; assembly: GCA_018874675.1. NCBI lineage: Eukaryota > Metazoa > Arthropoda > Insecta > Diptera > Drosophilidae > Drosophila > Drosophila baimaii. Next base: position 11,344 of record JAEIIU010004488.1, on the reverse strand, counting down.
TTTGTGTGGACATGGTCAGTAGAAGGACTTCGGGGCTGGCCACAAGCTTCTGCGCTTCCTAATTGCCCCAGAAATTGCACGGCGGAAATGGAAAATGAGTCGCAGCAAGGAGCAAGGGGCGAGGAGCAAGGAGCTGCTGTAATGAGTTCGATGAAAGGATCTCGCGGCGACTTTTTAATTGAACTCTCTCTTACTTTCTCCCTCTGACTCTTTTCCTTTCCCTTCGTTTTTTCTGTGTCCCTACAATTTGTCAACGTTCCTCGCTGTAATTTCCTTCTCCTGCTTTGCCGGCTTATGCCTTTCGATCATGGTGAGCCTTTTAAACTAATTGAGTTCATCTTTTATTAATTGCCCGGCTCAAAGGAGCAGCCAGTTGGGCCCAGACACGCTTTTCCGGCTATGCCTCGTAAATAAACGATTAGCCTAAGGGACACACACACACTCGACAAACTTAGTTGGGGCATCAAAAGTGGTCGAGGCAAGGTGAAGGAAACTCCATGATGAACTCTTTGACCCTTGGAAGCTGGCATGAACTCGCCAAAAATTCCGAATTTCAATTTAGTTTTCTCCATATTACCCCCCTCCGACGCCTTGGCCCTGCTGGTCCCCACCTGAAACGCACAATTCAATTAGCCAAAACTAATCCCAGTGCCCAGCTCGGCAGGCAGCTCCATTCTGTTTCCGTTTCATTTTTCCGGTACCTATCATCTATCATCCCTAAGCCAGCTCCAAAAAGTATCAACTTGCCCGCCCGCACACTTAACCAAATTGCATTCCCATGACATGGATGCACTTGAAAATAATTTTTGTTAAATAAGATATAGGGTATATTTTAGTGTCTGGTTTAAATGGAATGTTTTGCTAGTTTAAAACGCACAGAATATTTTTGTGTAAACCAGCAAAGTTCCGCAAATTGAGTGTGTCCCAGAATCCAGACTTGAGAATTTCTGGTGCACTCTTTGCATTAACTTTGGCAGTGCTAATATTTTTGGACCCCGTATGGATTTTTTTTATCGTTCGCTATGAAATATACCTTTATATATTTTTAGAGCTTGCTATTATAAGTCTTCGTAATTATATATTTGCTGATAAATATGAACATATTGAGAGAATCTAGTAAATTGCCTAATTTATTACTTAAATATTAAATTATACTGAAAAATTGGCCAAAATGGATACTAGATGTTACTTTTATATGAACAAAATATCGATTTAAATTTTATTCCCTTAACTCTACCATTTCATAATTTAATTCTTACATTTTTCCTTGTGTAAAGTATCTACAACTCCTGTCCGATTTCTAGGTCCAAGGTAAGGCAGCAGCCATAAAAAAAATATATAAAAGAAAAAAAAAAAAACAGCAACATCAAGTGCTGGGCAAAGTTTTTGCTTCGCATGGAAAAGTTTCGCAGCGGAGAGCAGCACAGATACAAATACAAATACAAGCCAGGACGAAGGGACAGACGGTGGAGGGGCTGTTAGAATGGAGCCATCAAAGTGCTCCACTATCCCTGTCCCTGAGCTCTCTCTATGCATATAATGTTTTCTCTGCCTGTTTTTCTGTTAGCCTAGTTCCCCCATTTTGTTGTTTTGATTCTTCCGCCCGCCTAGAAAACATTTTCTACAAATTGAATATCATTTGCAGCAGCTGCGAGGCCGTCCCTTCCCCTACTCCCTTTTTTAGGGGGGAAAACAGCAACCTGGAGAAAATACTTTAATTACTTTTAGTCATCGGGGCCAGGGGCCCACGTCCACCTGGACCCACCTTGGACCCGTTTAACGCCTTTCGTTTGGGCAATCAAATTGAAAAGTTCAACTGCAAAAAGGACCAACAGAATTTTCAATGTCCCGCCCACTCCATTCGATTCGCCATCGCCCGCTGGCCCCTCTTGAAAACGTTGTCGAAATATTAACAAGTTGGGCTCAGATATTCAAGGGGGCTCCGTGTCGTCCTGCGTCCTCCGTCCTGCTCCTCTGCACTTGACAGGAGACACGTGTAAAAAAGGTAACCCATCCCCAAACGAGGTGTGAGGGAGGAGCTGAGCTGAGAGGCGGTGGAGTGGGTAGGTATCTCATTTGGGTGCCACTTGGCCTCTGGCAACATGCACGCAAAAGGGTGAAAGGTCCTTGTCCTTGTCCGTTACAATTTACATGGGAAGGAAATCCAGAAAATTTCCGAAATTCACTCTTTACACTAGAGGAGCTAGAGGCTTGCAGGACCCCCCGCCCAAAACGAACTTTGTCACGCTGAATAAATCCGACCCTTTCACCTCAGAAAAGGTATCCTTTCGCAAATTGCCCAAGGAAGCAGGCAGGCAGGGTGATGTGTTGGAAAATGCATTTTCCGAATTGGTTTTAATGCGGCGCAGCCATAAAATATTTACACAGCAAGAAAATGTATTCATTTTAAGGTTGTTCATGAATTAACAACTAAATTTCGAAGCTTTTGCTCTTAAGACAGGAATATAGATACATTTTCCCCCAACTAGAACCTAAACCTAGTTGCTATCTTAACAAATTAAAATGAATTACAAGAAAAAGCAACTGAAAGACAGCTTAATCTTTGCACAAAAGATACTTTATCTAAACTTTGCCTGCACCTTTATTGTTCTTTCATTTAGTGCCTGCTTCTGTCTTTACAATTAGGTCGAGTTTATCCTCTTCCAAGTGGATTATCATTACCCAAATTACGGACTGCACTTAATATTATTTCTCTGCATGCACATAAATAAATAGATGCACAAAATGCATCCAAATACGTTTAGCATAACAAATTGAATTGATTTCCCCCAGCGAGTTTCGTTGATGGACTAACAAGTACGGAGTACAGAGTACAGAGTACAGAGTACAGAGTACAGATACAGATACAGGTGAGATGGCTCACAGGAAGGATAATTGAACTAGGCCGGAAGTTGCCGGCAAAGATCCAGGAGTCATCAATAAACCATAATCGGCTTAGCAAACTGTACATGGACACTGAGCTGCTGGAGGAGGGTTTAAGAGGCGATACAAAGAGTTTGCTTTCATTTATAAACGGACAAGGGACCACGGGGCGCATTAAAGTTGCCGCACTCCAAGGCACATTGCGTATACGCCCCATGTGTGGCAGAATAAGCGCAATTAAAGCTGGGGTTATATAAATGGCAAACGTTGTTTTGTCAACATCATAATCATCATCATCATCATCATCATCATCATCGTCGTCGTCGTCGTCATCGTCGCCATTCTCATCATGAGCGTATGCTAATTTCCGTGTTTGATGCACAAGCTCTCACTCACTCGCTCCGGCTCTCTAGCCAAGCGGTGACTCAATGGCTGGAGCGAGTGAATGAGCAAATGAATGAATTTCAAGCACGGTTCCTGCTCTCTGGCTTAATATGCCAAGCGATAACATATTTGAGGAGGGTCTGGGGGTGGATACACACACTCTGCGAATGCCAATGGCACACTTTCAAGCCCGACCCGGCCCCACGTCTGCCAGGCGACCATGTGTGAATGTGGATGTGGATGTGAATGCGCACTCGCATGTACTATAAGTATAAGTACTAAGTACCCCAACACAGCCACAGACACTGGGACAGAGCCAGAGACAGGGGCAGATAACATCGAGGCAGCCACGCTAATTGTTGTTGCCTTCTTGGTTTTCTGCTAGAGGTGAGAACGTGACTCACGCACACACATATATCGATTGAGTTGAGTTTATGATCGAATAAGCAGTTTATGGTGTTTTTATAACCCGTATCCATGGGTTACTAAAGTATTAAAGCTTATTTACAACTGTAGGGGTTAACTCCAGCCCCAACAAAAGAAAATATATTCTTGTCCGTCTGTCCGTTTGTCCGTATGTTATTATGAACACTTATATCACAGAGATTATAAGAGCTAGAGTTACCAAATTTTGTGACAACATTTTTATAGCTGGCACGCAGTTAAAGTTTATTTTAAAATGTTGCCACGCCCACTTCTACCAAAAATCGCTGTAGCCTTAAATTTCTTGCTTAAACCTGAGTAATTATTAGCATGCACACCACGTTTTTAGCTTTACAGAATAAATTTGATGGGAATTAGTGATGTAAGCAATTTACAATCTTCACCCTTTACATCATCGATTTATTGAAAAACCCTTTCAAGAGCTTTGTAAATCATTTGTACTTGAAGAATGCCTGCTACGCAGATAATAAATGTTATTCTCCATTAAATTTGACGAGCCATTTCGAATAATTTCCGATCCAGCGACCGACTGCAGTGCTATCGCTTTCCGCCTATCTTTCACTCGGGGAAAAAACACTCGATTTTACATGCGTTTTGTCATTCTCTTTTCGCTCTGCACACACCTGTCGAATGTCAACTTTTATCACTTCTACCCGCTGCCTTCCGCCTCTCATCAATCACATTCGAAACGAGGCAGGCAACGAACCAACCAGCCACCACCCACTCCACCACCTGCCGCCACCCTTTTCGACCTCAGCCAGCCCACGCCTGTTTGTCACCTGGCCCCGCCGCCGACTCCTCCGCGGGGCAATCGAAACGTGACCATTTGACCAACGTGCCGAGCATTGTGAGCCAAAGAAAGGCTGCCGAAACGGGGGAATATGGAGGGAATCCGACTCGAATCCAATTCTGAATAGGAGAGCGGGGCAGAGTCTACAGTCTACAGTTCTTAACGGCTATTGCGTTTTAAGACAGCAAACAGTTCTCGGCTGCCTCCATAAATTCATTGAAAGTGCCTCCGACTCATAATTCAAGATTAAGCCCAGGGAGGGAATTTGAAAAGTTTTCATTTTCCCCGGAGCAAAGTTTTCTGCCATCCCATCCCATGGATATTTCCCCAACTATTTCCCCCGAATATTTATCAGAGTGCCAAGTGCTTAGCTCCCTCCATTTGGCCATATTTCCATAAGATTTTCTCCATTTTATTATTTACTTTTGGCGCCACAAACAAATTGGAGGGGAAAGGGTTAGTGGAGCAGCTCCAACAGCCAGTTAACAATTTCCATTGATTTTCAAATTGATGTTCTCGAAAATGTGGCAAGGGGACAGATGTTCCAGGCAATTATTTTTCATGCCAAAAGTTGCAGAGAGAGAAATAGTGCCAGAACTTGCATAGGAATTAAGAATTAAATAAATTACAATTACATTTTCTTTAAAAAATAAAGATATTTCAATCACAACATTAAACTAAACTTAGTAATTTATTTTAAGACCTATAAAGCACACATTTTCATTAAGGAATATTACTTTTCTCTTTCAATATTTAAATATAGTTTTCCAGTTAATATTAACTTATCAGTTTTCCACAGAAATCTTCATAATACATTGATATCAAACCGTATCTAAAGCCTAACCTTTTGATTTGATAAGAGCTTTTGTTGATAGCGAAACAAAAATCCCCCCACTTGATAACCAATATTATTGTTTAATTTCTCTTCGTGTGGATATATTCCCTAGCTTCGACCTGAATTGATAACAGAGAGCGATACGAGGGAAATTGATTTGCAACTTGAATGGAGAGCAAAAAGGAGGACAGCTTACCTGTGTGTGCTGCCATTTATATTCGAGATTAACAATCGAGGCTCAAGGATTTTAGGGACCGACACAATATGCACATTTTTGAAAAGCAGCCAAAAAATGATTCTCCATCCCGGAAGCGGCAAAGGAAAACCCAGGCTAGGAAAACATATTCCACCTGCAGGGGGAACGAACCTCGGCCAGAAAAAAGCAAGAGGGAGGGAGTTTGAAGTTCGGTTTCAATTTGCTGAAAAATAGAAAATTGCATAATTGAAGGATTCGGCGCTGTGGGAGGCAGCAGCAGTGGCGTCGCACACACAGCAACTGCGGTTGGGTGCCTCCTGCAGCTCTCGCTCTGCTGATGGAAATTCGCTTTCCACAACTGCAGGCAACTTCCGCCCTTTATTTCTCGCTTTTGTTTCGGCATTGTTTGTGAAATATTGGTCAGCGGTTTTCTGCCCGCCCTCCTCTCCCCCGTACCAGAATTTCGAGAATTTCGAGAAAAACGTTATTATTATGGTTTCGCCTGCAACGTGAATTATTTGACAACAGTTTGGGTTTTGCATTAAATTACGTAATGTTTTGGAAAAGGAACTCCTCCATCAGGCTGCTCGAAACAGCCATATAAATCACGAGGCGTACTCAGCTTTTCACGCAGACCCGCGACTTTCGAGTAAAGCTCCGCTTGGGGCCGCCGCTTCATCATCATTTAACGCTCAGTGGTCGTCATCTGTCATCAGTGTGTGTGTGCGTACTATATATAGCTCCGAGTTGCTCGGTTCACATCATATATCTTCCCAGTTGAGCTCGGCTTGGGCTCAAGGTCATAGCCTTAATTTTCCCCCAACAATTTCTTAGAAGAAAACTGGTGACTACATAGAACAAAGGTATTTCCAAATACAAAAGAGCGAGCAGCGAGCGAAAGTAGAATAGAAATATTTATAAAAAATAGCAAAACTTTAAATGAAGAAGTCTTTCTCCTTTCTTCTTGCCTCTTGCTTTGTTCTCCTCCTGTCCTGTGTCCTCTCTTTCGATTTAATGAAGCGCATTTCCCTGGCGCAAACTTTGAACTTGAGGCAAACAATGTTCATTATGGGGACCCAGGGAAGACTCGACTCAATCCAGGGGGGAAATAGGGGACAGTGGAGGAGCGGGAAAGCCCCTCGATGCTAGGCAGACAAAGGCCCATAAATTATTAGATGGGGCAAAAGCGTTGCTAAAGACTTTTTATTTGACTTGAAGTTTCCTCTGGCTCATTTCACTTCTTGTCTGGCTGGCTGGCTGGCAGCCTTGCCTTGTTCTCTGCCCTGTTCCCAGTTATTTCTCTGTTGTTATTGCGATTTCTGGCTCTTAGTGACTACTTCATTTTTATCATATTTTTTCCTCAGCCAACTTTACCCTCTCGGCTGGGGTTTTTTTCTTATTTCTTTTCTGCTATTTCCCTGCTTTCTGGTATTACTTTTTATGGTTCTTATTCCTCGGCTTTGACTTGTTTGTCAATTTGGTCGGCAAATGTGTTACCCATCATATTGTGCCCTTCCCTTCGCCCCTGAAGACAACAAAGACCCTCTCTGCGCCCATTAATGGCCATTCCGAGTTGTTTCCGCACTTCTGTTTCACTTTTGACGCACCATAAAAAAAGAAAGACAGAAAAAACAGCAAAAAACTAAGCTTTAAAGCATCGAATCTGGCTTGGGTCTTAAGGCAGAACCATTTACTAATTGCTATTACACACATAAACTGGGGGAAATAATTGGGTGCTATAAAGATATTTGGGTTTAATTGGGATTGGAAAGTGGAAGGGATACTTAAGACATTGAAAGCAGGGGTGCCCAGGCTATACATTGACATTGTTAGAACTGCATTTGTGTGCGGAGCTGAGGGCCCTTGCTGACGCTTTACGAAAGTTTACACTATCGGTGTGACCAGAGGACAGGCAGAGGACAAATCCGCAAGTCGGACCTGTGGGCAACACTGATTTAAAGTATCTTTTATCATGGGATCTGCTTGCATTAATTTATATCTTATGGGGCTTAATGCATTACATTTTAAATCATACAAATTACGTCAACATTTTGTATAACCTTTTAAGGTTTCTAAATGTTTCCATCATAAAGAACTTTATTTATTTATTTATATAATTAACTCAATTATTTAATATACATTTTGAAGAAAGAGTCCGTCTCTCTTTTTTTCTGTGTAGCAAAGAACTCGGCCAGTCTCTCCTTCTCACATATGGAGAAACCCTAAGAGCATTTCTCGTTCTGTTTCTATAATTCTCCCATCTCCTGCTCCCTAAAAAAAAAAGAACTTTTATTTCAAGCACAATTATTTCGCTTAATTGTGTTTCTGTGTCTACTACTCTTATTCTCGTCCGCCGCCTCTCTCCCTATCTTCCATTTCGAGTTTGTCAACAGTTTCGTCACGCTTCTCGCATGTCTCCTGCCCTCTCTCAGTCTCTCAGTATCTCAGTCTCTGTATCTCGCCTTCTCTCTCTGTATTTGCGGCCTGTCATAATAATTTTAATAATTCCGTCATGTCTCCCTCAATTAAAGTCAGTTTAGTGTTGTGCGGTTTACGCTCATCCCGGAATTTCTCCTCGCATTTCATCCATCCTTCGGCGCTAGCTGCCCGCATTTTGGGATTTCGTCACTCATTAATTATGCTCGGCGCCGGCAGAGAGTCCTCCGCTCGCAGTTTATGCAAATTACTTTAAGGTTAATCATTATTTTTTCTGTTTATTTTGATTATTTTGTCAACTGCTGGGGCGACCCTCGTCCTCGTCGTCGTCGTTATAATCATTAAGATTGTTATGATGCTCCCTACAACGGCCTCTCTTGATGAGGATTAGGATGGGAGTTGAACCCCGGGGAGAGGGAGTACTCCTAATTAGAGGCACAGCTGTTGTAGCTAGGCAACAAGGAGAGTCAGTCGTAGTTGTCGCCGTCGTCTGCGAAATCGATTGGGATCTTGGAATCCAGAGGCCCTAATGATTGCACCGCCCCCGGCCGCCTTTATGCACTTTCCCGGAACCACAAGAACTGCTCTTGCTCACCGTAAATTGGAATTACACATTTTAATGGGAATTAGTTTGGGCTGCAAACTTTTCCGGACTCCGTAGTCCGTAGTCCGTAGTCCGGACTCCCGCCAGCGCCAACTTTTCGGCGGCTAATGGAATTATGCAAAGCAACAAAAACAGCAAACAACAGGTCAACTTTTGGCCTGCGATTACCAGCTACTCCTCTCGGATCCCCTTTTATTTATGTTTTTTTTTCGGTTAAGTAGCTCATTTTACTTGCATAATTCTACAAGTTTTTAATCATTTGCCACTGGCTGCCCGCAGGCGGTGGTGGGAAGCGCTGGGAAAGTCAAGTCAACTTTTTCAAGTGGCAAAAATTGAATGCAAATTTAGCTGCCAAAGATTTCATCTCAAGTTGCGGCAGCAACAATTGTCACTTGCCGGGGGATTATTGTATTGAGATGGTACAGAGAGAAAAACGAGGAAAAATGTATGATTGAACATATAAAAAGCTCATGAGAGAGGTATAAAATAATGTTAAGTATTCTTTTTTAATCGGGAAAAGCCATTAATCAAGGCTATTTGTTCTATTTAGATAGAGTTTCTGCAGCAATTAAAGACAACAGCTTTATATACGCAGTTTATATGATTTTTGTGGGCGGTAGGGGGCGTGGTCAAATTATAAAATAATGTAGAAATGCGTGTTAGCTATAAGAATATTGATACCACATTTGGTAGCTCTAGCTCTAATAGTCTCTAAGATTTAGGTGTTAACTCTGGCTAACGGACAACGGACAGACGGACAGACGGACAGGCAAAAATAGACTTAATGGGATTGAAGAGGTCTGTATTCCCCTGTTAGTTATAATACCCTTTTACTCTATGGTTACCTGATAGAACAACAAAAGATTTGTATGAAAATTACACATGTCTGTACAATCCGAGGCATATTTTTCCCATTGTGTACCAGAGTTCACTGAACTCTCGAGAAAACATGCAACGCGACATCGATAGCTCTCTTTTTCATCATTCAGCTTGACTTTGAGTTTCAGTTTCAGTTGTTTTTCTGTGTTTTTTATTTGCTTTTGCATTTTTGCAGCCACTTTTGCAACTCTTTGGCGCCTGCGCAGCGCCCCAAGTATGTGGGCTGAGTGCCACGCCCATCGCTGGGCGGCTCAAGTTTATGACGGCATGCCTGAAATATTTCGCTCGTTTTATTTCAGCCTCACTTTATTCTTGCTTAGCTTCTTATATAAGTTGGGTATTTGGACGATGCCGCTGATGATGATTTTAATATGGCAAACTCTGACGTTGCAAAGTTCAGACAAGGATGCGGACGGGGACGGGGACGGCGAGGACGAGGACACGGCCGAGGAAGAAGTTATAATGAAGGACAAAGTTTTTGGCAGAGCATATATGCAAGTGTACATACAGTCAGTGTGTGCATACATACGGAGGAGGAACTTGGAAAAAGAAAACTGCTGGGGGATAGCTGGATATGCTATGCTGGAGGAGGAAACCCGTCTAAATCCTTTACGAAATTGGCCAAATAACGAGCTAGAAATGCTGTAAACACTTCCCTTAGTCCATATGTACCGCTAGCCCGCTCTCTCTCTCTCCTCATGCCGCCTGGCATATATCCAATTGAAGTGACTTTTCCATCGGATAAGCCAAAGAATGAGTGAAGAAGCTGCTGCGGCTGCTGCTCAATATTCAAGGAAAATGTCAAACGGAAATGAGCAAGGAAATGAAGGGAAAAACTAAAGAAACCGCATGGTGGCGACCGGTATCTTCTCCGCCCACTCTTTTTCTCCGATTCTCTTGGCCGGAGAGACATTTGGAGCAAGATGAATGGTGACATTTAGACGCTGCGCAGGCTATCCAGGGTCAAACACAAAATCAAAAGGCAATACAGGCAGAGAAATGTCTATACTTCCGAAAATGTCACAAAACTATATTAGAGAGTATAAAAATAAAGTAAAATAATAATTGTAATATAATCAGAAATTCTATCTATAACAAACACACCTTAAAATAGAAAATACCTTACAAATTTCCCTATATAGATTGACTTTAAATAGAAAATAATCATCAACAAACAATACTAGTAACAAATCTGAATAGTTCAAATACAAGTGAATTTTCTGTATTATTTCTCCAAGAAAAAACCCATGTAAAGGCATGAAAAACCAAGGAAAAAGTGTGAGAAATTAGCCAGCAGCAGTTGCAGCAGCAGCTGCCACTTCCTAGACCCAGTGCCAAAGACAAGCCTTGGTCTGCTCCCTTTTCCTGGACAAGTGACAAGCTCCAAAGGCAGCAACAACAAAAGCCAGGAAAGAGCATTCGCCCCACGGCCACGCCCACAACAGACACTTGTCTGCCTACAACTGACCCTTTCCTGTCCGTGTTCCTTATTCACAACTTTGCCCCAAAAAGCCCCCTTTCGACGGTCCCACAGCCTGTTTTCAAAACCAAAAAACCCACCCAACTTTAAACACGGCAAAGGGAAGGTATAAATACAACAGAAATGATTCCGATTTAGAGTTGGATTCCCTCTTTTTTATTTGACTTTGGGGACTCTCGTCTGCCTCCTGCCTGTGCAATATTTCTGATATGTTTTAAAGCGAAAGGATAATAGGAAGCCGGTACATGGGTGGGGCTGGGGGCGACGGCTTCCTCCACAGACAATCCCAATATTTGCACAACTGGGATTTTTGGGTTTTGCGGGGGAGTAGCGGCCAACACAAAAAAAAGGGGCGAATTTAGGGTTCCCTGCAGTTGGGTTTTTATTTAAATTTCGTGCATTTGAGTTGATTT
>JAEIIU010004445.1:0-15245 GCA_018874675.1 Drosophila baimaii | reverse complement strand
TATTTTCGGTATTTTTCAAGATATTTGAATAAAACTTAATTTGTGCTCCTATTATATAAATACAGCTACACCCTAGAAATTTCATTGTCGGTCCAATATTTCACATAGCTGCCATAGGAAAGATCGGTCTAAATTCATATTTTACAAATAAATTTTACTTTTTGCATACATTTTACATTATACATGTTATATTTTATCAAAATCTGTTATAATAAGGAACGAATTATCTGCAAGGGTATATAAACTTCGGCTTCGCCCGAAGTTAGCTTTTCTTACTTTTTAGATACTTCAAATATGTATATCAGATCAAATATTTATATAGAAAACTTGACTATACATATGTATGTCTCTTAACATTTATAGGAACTTCTTTTTACAGAGATCTGGATGCTTTCATTTTAGATACGACCACAATATAGATTAATTACCGCTCGCTTGCAAATTGTGCTGTATTATATTTGATGCAAAAAATATCGATATATGGACACTTCGATACATTTTTCACATCCCTATCCCTACGGCCATCAGCCCCTTCCCGTGGATCCATCACGCGGGGTGACAGCTAACAAATTGCCAACATTGGCATTTAAATTGTAATGCCTTTAAAAAGTGTCCCCTTAAAGTTTGCCCAGGCAATTGACTCTGCTCGCGTGACACTTTGGATTTTGTGATTTTGCGGCCCGGGATTTGGATTTTATGTCCGGCCCCGACGCCTCCCATTCACGGCCACATGCAATCAGCGCTGACCAACGCATTTCATTAGCACCAAATTAAGCAAAAATCACAAAAAAAGGGCGCACAAAAATGGGGGAAAGATAGCCCTTGCATAGACTCGACCTTGCTTTAGCCTAGTAGGGAATGGATTTGTCGTTTTGGATAATTTTATGATTTTTTTTATTTAACCCTATAATGCCCTTTCTTATATTTTACATTCTACGTAATAGTAGTTATGCCTGAACTTATTTAGTGGTGCTGTAGATCTCAAGCAGTCTTTAGTTGGTCTATATTTGCATTTTTTATGGAGTCATATTGGAAGTATCTTCGATTTGGCTTACCTACATCTTGGGACTTTGTGCCGTGGAGTTTCTTTAGGTTCATGCCGTGCTAGTTCTGCTAGTTGATCATACTCGGCCTAGAGGGTATGCTCCCTCAAAGGCAATTGCAATTCATCCATTTGCAAGTACAGAAAAAAAGAAGAAATAAATAAATAAGAAGAAAAATAAAAACCGAAGCGAACTCGCCTCATTTCGTTTGTAATTTGTTGCTACAACAGTACAACAGTTCTTTCACCTCGCGGAAAATCCCCCATTTGCCCGCCCCTCGGCTCTTTGTAATTTCTGGCCAACCATTTTCCATTGGCATTGCATTGGCCATTTTTATATTTTCGGTTCATTTCGCTGGCCCCTCCTCCTCCGTCGGCCTCTCACTCCTCCTGATTTTCATTTGCCCCCCATCCTTCATCGTTTTACCCACCTCGGCCCTTGTTTGTTTTGTTTTGTTTCGCTGGCGATTCGTTTCGTTTCGTTTCGCGTGGCGCGGTTTCGTGTATCTTGGTATCTCACCCAGTGTATCTGTGTGCTCTGTGTGTGTCTTGCATCGGTATAGGCATTTTTCGGCTGGCTCTTTTCAAACCGCCGGCAATCACACACAAGCAACCTCAGAAGCGCCAGCAAAACAGCTAAATCGACAATTAAAGCAACAATTACAAAGATAATACTCTCATAAATTATAAAAGGCATACTAAGAAAGTATTCCATAAAAAATATTTCCAACAAAGGTATAAACCTTTCTAAAGTTTAGACAGAATCAAATAAGTAATCAGTCTTTTAATATGCAAAATTCAATGACACTTCAGCAACACTGCATGCTACATATACAGCCCTACCAACACTGGCTTCAAAGGACAACTTCAATTAAGCTTAACAAACACTGCACGCCAAGACCAGGGACATACCCAACACTGGCATCGCACACATCAGCTAAGATCAAACGGCAAGCACAGCAGCAACATCAAAAGCTGCGAAATGGAAAATAATCAACAAAGAAACTCAACATAAACGGCAAACAAATAAACGACAAAACAACAGCGGAAAACGGAAGAAAATCGACCAAAAGGAACAACAGTCAACTAGCGAATACCAAAATAGTTTTGCACGCGCCAATTTTTATACAAAAGTGGCGCCACCAATCCAAGCCAACCCCCTTTTGCTTTAAATACAAAAAGGCCCAGCGACTGTGAACGCGGAAAACATGGAGAAAAGTGTAAAACACATTGTGAAAATGTAAATTTTCCATTGATTAAATGCGAAAATGCAAGTGGAACAAAAGGGGAAATAAATAAATGAAAGAAAAGGGCGCGGACCACGGAAAAAGTCATGCGGTCCAGCTGAGAGAGGAGTCATTACGGTTACAACTATTTTTTGGCAAAATATTTGAGCAAATATTTGGGCATTGAGGCAGTCGAAAATTCGAAATTCGCGGCTCCAATTGGATTCATTCGTGAGTTCATTGATTTTTATTTTCCCTCCAAGTAGTACTTTTTATTCACTAAAATACGCCCACATTATTCACATTATTTCTTCATTTAATTACAAACTACTTCACATTATCTGCAAATCTCGTTCAGTTCAGTAAAAGTGAACGCTTTCTTTCCTCTTTTAAGTACGAACAAGAGGTAGATTTTTTGATACAATATATTAATATAATAAACTGAGATTATTATTATTTAAACTCTTGCTTTTACTTTCTTTTATTTTTATATAGAAATCAACGGTTGATCTATAACCACAGGAGGTCTGTATATAAATATCTTGTTTCCCCACCCTTGGAGAGAAACCCTTCGGCGACCTTGACCAATCGAAGGCAAGGTCGTATGGCATGGGGAGAGGATATATGCATATAACGACCTTGAGGGCCCACACAATTCGACCAAGGTGTTGACCAGCAAAAGAAGATAACTCAACGGCCATGCACTCGACTGTGCGGTTAATGGCCTCGACAAATTTCACTGCGGTTTTCCAACTTCATCGACGTGGCGTGTCCCGCATCCGTGTCCCTATCTCGCCACATGCATCCCGTATCTTTAGCTGTCAGTGTATTTGTATCTGCTTTTGCATCCTGGTCCTGCCGGCGACGAAATCAAGTTAGTTATGCCAATTAATGCAACAATTGTCGAAAAGTGAGCTCCTGCGGATCCAACGATGTTCCCTAATCACCAATAATCCGCATTAATTGCCATCAATTTGGGCTTGGCCATGTCCATGTCCTGCGGTCAGCAGATGTCCTTCGACATTAAGGGCCACCAATGGAGGAATACGTTTCCTCCAACTGGACGCAATAAACTTCGAATCAGAATGTGACTTGACTGAAGGATTTTTAAAACTATAGATTGACAAAATCTGAACAACTTTATTCAGTTCGGTGAATGAAAATGTGAAATTATAACTGCTTAAGCCCGTTCCTGTTTACTATATTTAACAACAAGTCTGTGCCGTAAAATGGGGAAAGTACATATGTATTACGGGTTCTGAAATCCCTTTTCAAAATAAGTGCTCTCAAGGCACATACATATGTATGTATATGTTTGTATATATTTCTTATCGCGTTCGGTCTCCCATGCCCATATTTTGTAATTGATAAATAAAGAGATACGCCCAAATTATTTTGATTCGGCAAATAAAGGCGGACGATACGGGGATTTTTCCCCCCAGCTGACAACCGCAAATACGAGTAGTTGTTATCAATAATACTCGAGAGATAAGTTGAAGTGAAAATATTAATTCGTGGTTGGTTTTCCCACTAGCTCGCTTTGATAATTGATAATTCAATTGCGGAATTTCTCAAATTTATTTGTGGATAATTTTGGGGCAAACCATCGCAATCGTTCAGTTGTTGTCTGATTAATGTCTGTTGTCCATCGATGATCAACAAAGGTTCTTTAATTTGTTTGAACACCATTCTAAGTATAGGATATAACCTTTTTTAGATTTGTAATATTCAAATTTGTAAGCTACTGAAGCGGAATGATGTCGGCTTTTTGCCCTGGATCTACTAATTATTAATGTTATATTGAAAGTATAGAAATTTCTAAGGATTTTTGAAAAAAAAAAATTTCTATTTAAAATATTTTCCTATTTTGGTAACCTTTCTAAGATTTCCTAGGAACTTGAAACACGCTAAAAATTTTAATTTGTAAAAGTAATCATTGGTATTCCAAGATAATTAATATATTAAAATGTAGAAGATTGCTAATGCGAAATAGGTGGATCTAGAACAGCTGTATATTCCTTATAATTTTGCTTCTGTTTTATATTATTTTCTGCCATATATAAAAGTTTTATTTTAGATATGTATTTGGATGGAATATCTTCTATAAGCCAAAATCGAATGTTTTGGTAATTATTCAAAGTGTTCTTCGGAGCCCGAAAAACGCTGAAAATAATAAAAAGAGAGATTTCAAGGATATGACTCCGAAACCTATTTGAAAAATGAAAACAACCGCTTAAGTTTTTTTGTAAATAATTTTCGTGTGTGATTTTTGTTTTTTATTTGGTTTTGGGTCAAATTCGTTTTTTGTGTTAAAGATTTTTTCTTTTCGCGCTAAAACTTACGGCTAGACAAAAAAATTGATTTCTCGCTTAAACGACTAGTTAAACTTATAATTTACAAATAGCTAAATTCGCATACATTATCCACAAAAAAATGTAAAAAAAAAGAGAGTGTTACAACTAGTTATCTATATACAAAGTGTGTGTGTGTGTGGTTGTTTGTTTGTGAAAATAATTTGGGAAATTGAACTAAAGTTGTCATTTTTTTTGTTGTTTTCCTTCTGTTTTCCGATCTGCTTTCCTTTCGCTTTCGCTAAGATTTTCGGGGGAAGATCTCGCGAAAATGGGTGACGCCTTGGGGGCTCGAACTCGTCGCACGATTTTATGAATCGAGCATAAAACTTCGCCGGAGCTCGAAGTCCTTGGGTTGTGAGTGTCTTGGGGTTGAGTTTTCTATTCGCTGTCGGTTGGGTTTTCCGCTGTTGGGTTTCCCTTTTCCTGCTTCCTGCTTGCTTCTCCACTGATGAGGCTGCTCCGTTTGCCGGCCGGAGGCGTCTTTACTTAATACACTATATCACAATTATCTTTTTTGCTTGCTTGCTTGCTTGCTTGCCGCTCTGCGCCGCCGCTTTTCCAGTTTTTATCACTTTTTTGTGGGGAGGGAGGGGGTGTGGGATTAGGGGTGCTGAGGGATTGCCACCCCTTAGTAGGGCCGCCACACGGTCTTCTGTTGGACGGCGGAACTCTTGAGCTTGGTGGCCGCCGGAATACAGGTGGTCTCCGGCGAGGGCACCTCCGTGGAGGCCGTCTCGTGGTAGAGCGGCTTCAGCGCCGACGGCGCCTTAAGGTCGCAGCGCATGCGGATGGGGGTGATCGGCGCAATGTGGTGCGCCGGCGAGCTGCGCGTGGAGTCGATGCTCTTGTCCAGGTCAAACTCCGACTTGACCACATCGATCTGCTCGTCGTCGGAGTCGGCATCGGAGGCGGACTGCTCGTGGATGGAGCTCGTTTCGATCGAGGTGTTCAGCTTGAGCAGCACATGGCTCTGGTGGCTCTGCGTGGGCGATGAGCTGGACGGCCGCGAGCTGGCCGGGCTGGGCTGGGCGGCCTCCGTTGTCTGCAGCGCATGCGGATGCAGGGCGGCGTTCCGTGCCCGGAGTCCCGCCGCCGCAGCGAAGTTGTACGGATGGAAGGCGTGCGGAGTGGCCTTGGCCACATGGTTGAACGGGAACTGGGGCATCGCATAGGCCGCCGTCGGGGCGGCTCCCGGTGGCGATGGCATCATAGCCGCCGGCTGACCCGCCGAAGCAGCCGCCGCTGCCGCAGCCGCCGCCGCGGCATGGGCATATTCGGGCGCCAGGGATGATGAGGAGGATGGGGAGGATCCCACGCCGCCGGCACCGCCCGAGGAGGACTGCGTGGCCGGCGCGTTGGCTTGGGAGTTCGGGGAAACGGAGGCAGAGGCGGCGGCGGCCTTAACCAGCGCCGGATGGTGCACCTGGGCCTGGGCCTGGGCGGCCGCCTGGTGACGGAAGTAGTCCGCATAGCCGTAGGTCATGTACGCCGCGTCCAGCCAGGCGGGATTCAGCATGAAGGGATTGAAGGCGCCGGGATGAGGATAGCCATAACCTGGAAGGAGCAAGAAGGAGAAGCGGGAAATTAGTAAAGCAAAATTCGGGGGGGAACGCATTTCATCATAAAGGGAGTTTCAAGACATTCTTGAATCGGGAGGAGTGTTTTGGGGATAGGATTGGGAGCTTGGCAGCATATTTTGCAGCTGATTATGGAATTCATTTGTTGGAAATTCAAAGGCAAAGATTGCCAAGCTATTCGAAATAGCTCGAGGAGATCCAGGTGGATTATGAAACCATGAATGTTGGAAGAACTTTCCACAGGATCCTCAAATATATTTTAAAAGTTGGAACTCTTTGACTGGAAAACAGCTAGTACGGGGGGCTTTTGGAAGAGGGGGGCTTGGAGGAGGAGGGTGCGAACTGAAAACATAATGGAAACTAAAAAACTCACTTTGCTTACTTCTTGGCTCCCGCGGCCCGTCGACCGTCACCTTGATGGCCTTGCTGTAGCTGGCGATCTGCACCGGATACGTGGCAATGGTGATCGTCAGCGTGAAGGACTTGCCCCGGCCCGAGCGGCCCACGAAGCGCAGATCGTTGAACTTGGCCACCTGGTTCTTCATCGTGGTGGTGCAGTTCCTCAGCTCGCCGCAATAGTTCTCGTCGTTGCCGCACTTGATGGACACCAGGGTGCCATCGGGGACATCGTCGAGGGCGATCACCTTAAAGGCGCCCGGCAGCGACTTGTTGGACCGCCAGTGGTTGGGCAGGGCGCTGCACAGGATCGAGGGCGAGCCGGTCTGGGCCAGCTCCCCGTGGTACTCCTGCAGCATCTCGTGCAGGCTGGCGAACATGTCCGTCATCGAGCTGGGCATCTTGGCGTTCGCATTCGAGTTGGAGTTCGAGTTGGAGTTGGAGGTGGAGGTGGAGTTGTTGGTGCTGAGGTCCGGCGTGGAGCTGCCTGTGCTGCTGGCCGAGTGTGTGCTGGTGTTGTGCGCCGGGTTGGCGGAGCTGTGTGTGCCGCTCGATCCCGTGGAGGCGCCGACCACACTTCCGGCGGAAATGGCCGCCGCTGCTGCCGCCGCCGCCGCCGCTGCGGCCAGGACCTGTGTGTTGTTGGCCACCATCGTGGGACCCGCTGGCAGATGCATCCTGTATCCGAAAAACGTAATCCTTGGCGATATCGCCCGACTCACAGACACTTATACACTGGGGTACGCGGTATACACTTGGAAAAAATATTCTGCGCGGTTGCGAGAGCGCTCGGCCGTTCAAGAAACTGTGGCTGTGCTTTTCGAAAATTGTGCGGCTCTTTTTCGAACGTTCCTGGGCGGATTTCTCCGGCTCTTTCGGGTTTCGGGTGTCGGGTTTTCGGTATCGGTATCGGTTTATTCTGTGTGCGTTCTCGACACGCTAAAGTCGCTGAGTGAACTGATTCTCTGCTGCGATCGCTGGCAGTATTTAAAGTGGACTGCGCTGCTCGCCGGGCCGTCGCTGCCGGCGTCGCCGCCGCCGTCGTATGGCTTGCCCGCTCCCACCTAGCGCCGTCCCGTTCTCGCGCATTGTCCTGGGCGGCATTGGCTACCTACACACGCACAGACTTTAAGGGTGCAAGGGGCGCAGGTATCTCTGTGTGTGTGTGTGCGGCGTGTACAGCGTATATCGAGCAACCACCATTGCCGCCGCAACAACAACCACAGGAAAAATTTCCCATTTTTCCATTGCGGTTCGTGGAGGGAGGGAGGGCAATACGGCAGAGAAAACAGAAAGCAGAAAACGAAAAAAAAACGAAAGGCAGAAAGGAAAAATAAAAATGCGCGACAGAGAGCGGCGAGAGTCGAGTCGCGGCGGCGCTCTCTGTCTCTCCGGCTGGAAAGGCGCAGGCGGGCGCTGAAAAAATTGCACCAAAGAAAAACTCAAAAAGAAGAAAAACCTCTCGTTTGCGCTCTCTCTCTCTCTCCTCCTGCTGCTGCTCCTTCTCCTGCTCGCTCTCTTGGCCAGCAGCGGGCGGTCTGGAAAATGTGTGTGTTTTTATTTTCTTCTTCACGCACGCTAAAAGGAAAACGCACGGCCGTGCAACAGTTTCCCAGCCTTGCCACTTCCCACTCTGCCTTCCCATTTCCAATTCCAGCGGTGCGCGTGTTTTGGTGGCAGGCGGGGGGCGGCCTGGTGTCCTGATACCTTCAGCGGGGGCGGCGTAGGTCCTGTCACAGGTAGAGGCGCGGGAGGCACAGGAGCGAGGCTCTGCCCCACACAGGGGCGTCCTGAAGACAGGGCATGAGGACTCAATTATGGAAGAGGGTCTGCTGGCGATCATCGGCGACATCGACTGGGAATGGGAATAAATTTGTGCATTATCAGATACTATAGCATCGTCCCTGATCGCAGAGCACCATAAAATATATTCCACATCTTAGGGAAGAATATACGTATAATATTCGGATAGAATCCCATGCAGCATTGGACTCCAAAATATATATAATAAATAGTAGTATACTGATTAATATTAAATTAACCTTTATATTGTATAATAAAAGCAAATTATTCCAGATAAATTACACATTATTTGAATATAATATCATATAGCACGGGCGTAGTATCAGAGTAGTCTAAATACTAAATACCAAATAGTTCTACATATATCCCGCTGAATATTGTAGTAATGTTATATGCAGATGTAAGGCACAAACAAAAAATTATGCCAAATACACTCGAACATATCTGGACCATAAATTCAACAGATATTGGAACCCTAAATCTTGCCAAGTAATAGAATATCTTTAATTTGGGAATGTGAAATGTCTGTAAATCAGAAAGTTTCATTTCTTAAACAAGCCTTTTCTACATCATTAACCCAATAATACCACAGCCTCATATAACAGATATAGTCTTATTTTATATTCCATACTTATTCACTTGATCCCTATAAAGATTATAAACAAATAAATAGTCACATAATAATCATTGATCAATTTAAGCCAGAACACGAGCTCGTTCTGTATTCATTTGTAGCAGGATACGTTCCTTTGTTTGTGGAAATGTCTCGAAATTAGTGTGTTATTCAAAGTAATCTAAAATCCCCGGCTGATCATATTACGGCACACTGATACCGATCCCACCTAGCCCTCATTCTTGCCCAATGTTTTCTCCCGATCCCGCCCAACTTTTGCCCATTGAAGCCGATCTCGGAACTCGATCGACTGATCCCTGGGATCCCTTACCCCTGGTCTCTGATCTGCTATCTGCGATCGGCGATCGGCGATCGGCGATCTGGATCAATCCAACTAACACCCTTTGTCCGGAACGGTTTGTAGGTCGCCCGAGCGCTATCTAAATTTCACTGCCAGGATCGCTTTAATCCTGATGCTGATCGGGGCGATTATCCTGCGATTAGTCATGTAAATATTTATGCGCCTTCGCTCTCTTTGTCCCTGCCTCGGAGTGGCGCAATCCTCAAGTCTTCGAATTCGTTTCCATTTTCGCTGCCTGCCATCGGCAGATCCTTGATTGGATCAGGTTTGATCTGATCCGGAAGTGTGATACCAGGAAGAATCGAATCTATTCAAGGCCCCTTCGGGTCTGTTGTTTAATTTATTAGTTTAAGTTTAAGTTTTTCTTTGAAAAAAGGCAGCAAGTAAGCTGCCGCGTATATTTCCAAGATGTTTAAATATAAATTCAATTCAAAAATATTAATCCAATTAATTCATATTCGTTTAATTTACTTGTTGAAATATTTCTTAATGATTCACTGATACATTGATTTGCCCCAGTGTATCTCAAATCAAATGCCCGAAAGGCCAAAAAATTGCGGCCCACAAAAACAACCTTAAAAACGAGGCCACAGGGCCCTCGTTTTGCCCTTTTCATGGGGTCTGGCTTCGCCTACGGACTGGGGGCACTTTCCAGGGCTGGAGTGGGGTGGAGAGGGGGAAGTGGAGGGAAGCCGCCTGGCCAGGAGGAAGACCAACCAAAATGTCGCGAGAACGCGCCGCTCTCAGCAGGATAAATCCGACGCACACTTCCAATAAATCGCTGCCTCTGTCGTCGCTGGCAGCGCTGCCTTTGTACGCGCGCCTCTTGCTGCGAGGGACCTTAGGTCCTGAGTTCCTCAGCTCCTGGGGTCCTTCGCAACGACATAGGTCGCTCACAGGTTAGCGAGCGTGCGACAAGGACGCGGGCGAAATTCCGGGGAAATCAGCGCGACCGCCGCCGCTTTTTTTGGATCCTGCTGTGATTCCTTAGCAATTTTCAGCTACAGGAGCCGCCGCAGCACGCGTAGATCCTTCGGCAATGAGACCCCGACCCCGACCCCGAGCCCGATCACGTGCACTCGCAAAAATTGGCAGCTGAAAAACAGGTAGTAACTGTACCATTCCACAGGAGCCAAGAATAACCCTTTTTTATTGCCTTTTTTGCGGCACTCCCCATGAAAAAACACACACACACACTCATATGGCCAAGATGGGAAAATGGGAAAATATGGTAGAAAATACATTGGCGCACAGTCCAGATATTCTCGCGGCAGGTATATGACCAAAAACAGGTAATGCGACCGCGCAATCTTAATCCTTTGCTTATGAAAGTCAATCGCCCGGATTAACCAGCACGCCCCGCAAATATTTTGGCCGATTAGCCGCCGCCACGGGCCATAAAGCGCTGGGTCAACACAAAAAAAACGCCCATCCGCGAACCGCGACTACCTGTTCTTACCAAAAACTCATTGGATCTCGCTTTTTAGTGTGGGCCTAAGCCTGGATCATGGCGAAGGGATTAAAATTAAATATTGATACAAGAACGTATAGCCTTATAGTCAATTAAAGACACATTTAAGGTTATTATGGATAAGCACTTTAGTTTTAATAAATAATCTAGTCAAGGTCTGGGGAAACAATATGGTAAAATGTTAAAATACCAGGACATGAGAGTTGCATGCATCAATAGTAAACCTAGGATAGTTTAACAGATATTTTCTACTGGTTCCTAACCATATCAGCTATATTTTGTGATCCGTTCACATATCAGCATTCTTCACGTCTAAGAAACTTGCTTTTGAAGATACTGGATACCTCTCAAATGTCTCAGAGTCTAATCATACAACCATTCAAAATCTATTTTTCAAGTCTCTGGGCAGCTCTCTCGAACTGCCTTTCTATTAAAAGTGTAGCCAGGACCATCTTAAAGATATCTCTATAAATATGTTAATGCAGATTCAGCGCTTACCCCAATCACCACTGAAAGTGCGTTCCTTAAAACTGTGATCAATGGAATATTTGAACATTTTGGGCCTTCGAGGACCATCTAAGTGCCGATCGTATAGTTCTATGATCCAGTAACAGAGGCCTCATTATGCCATCATCCCCCAATTACCATATCGATCGACCAAGATCCCTCCCTTTTTTCTTTACCAGAGAAAGACGGAGAGAGAGAGAGAGACAGCTGATCCAAGGGTTGGGGGAGGTTCCCTTCGCTCCGTTGGACTTTTGCTTGGAACCAACCGTTGGCGAGCAGATGGTATAGGAGAATATAGGTATATGTACAAATGTATTTATATCCGATCGCAGAGGGGTTGATTTATTAATAGAGCGAACGGCAGCCAAGCGTTAAGCGATCGCGCGAGCGAGAGAGAGCGCTACAGCCGCTGAGAAAGAGAGGGAGATCGTGGCTCCGCCTCTCGCTCTCTGTCTCTCTTTCCCTTCGTGGAGCTCTCCACTCACCTGCTGGCCGGGCAACACTAAAGCACACAGATCCTGTCACCAAGGAGCGCCTGAAGAACTGAACAAAAAATACGAAACAATACGTCTCGGCAAAGCAGCGGGAAAGCTCTGGCACCTCGTGGAAATTCCAGTGGTGCAGGGGAAATTCTCGCAAAAAAAAAGTGAAGCAGCGGCTCCCAATCGACAGGCATTGCCATACCCTAGAACTGTTGGGGTAATTCACCTCGGGCGGAGCACAAGTTAGTATTTGACTTATGTATGTATACATACATATCCATATGTACATATGTACATATGTATGTATTTATTATAATTATTAACTTATATCAATATATTATAAATATTATAATTATCTTATTATCATTAATATTTATATTTGTGTTTAATAATGAAACACTATTTTTATTCATTTAGATGGAAATGTTTAAGTTCCATGGTCGTACATTTTTGTATATTCGCATCTAATATGTTAAATAGGTCCCAATTTGTATATGTTAAAACATGTATTATAATAGTTATATTTAGGAAAGTCATGCTTGCAAAATTTATTATTTTAAGCTACATTTTATATTGATAATTTAATAAAACACACAAATAAATATAGAAAACTCGAATTAAAACTTAAAACCCACAGCAAACATTTAAAACAAATACATTTACTTTTCAAGTGGTACGGTACCAACAAAATAATAACAACATAAAAAAATGGATTTCTCTTTTATTTTTTTCCAAAACAATACTACCTACAAACAAATTGAGAATATTTCTGAAATTTGTACATGTAAAACAGAAACATTACCACTAAAAAAAGGCAAAGAGAATGATTTAGAAAGTAAATACATTTTGATTTATTCAATTTCAGCAGAAAGGGCACTTAACAATTCGTCCTGCCGATTTCCCCGTTCGGCTTTGAGCAAAAAAAAATCAACAAAAAACAGCCACCACAGTGAAAACACTGAGAGAAACCGGCAGCGCGGCGGCAGCGCTCCGACAGCGACTGCGGCGTTATGTAAGTGAATTGTGGTTTGTTGTTTTGGCTGTGGCGCAGTCGGCGTCGTTGCCGACGCCGCTGCCCGGGCACCACCAACCCCCACCCCGCGTGCGAGCCGTGCAACCCCTAGGAAAAAATTACACCACAGCTCGGCTCACCACTTTCCATTGGAAAACGCGTGTTTGAGTGATTTTTTTGTCTTACTTTTGGGGGTGGAAAGCGGGGAATGAGTGTATTTTGGTTTGGGTTTCCTTCTGTGTTGTTGCCGTTGTATTTTTTTGCTTTTTTGCCTTTGCCGGCCTGAGTTTTGGTTTTGCTTTTTTCTTGTTTTGCTTTTGGTTTTCTTACTTTTTGTTTGTTTTGCTTGTGTTTTGTGTTTTGCCTTGGTGACACTCCCACAAAATTGTGTTTTGGTTAGGTGCCCAAGCATTGGCTGGCTCACTCCTCTGGCTCTCGGGTCGTCCTCTCGTTTCCCCCGCTTTCCACGCCTGGGCAGCTGTTTGCCCTTTTTTTTTTGTTGTTTTGTTGTTTTTGGCCCGTGTGCGCTGCTTTTCCTTGCCGAATCCTTGGGACACATGTCACGGCATTTTGTTTGTATTTATTTCGTCGATCATTTGTGCTCCCTGTTTGCACATATTTCCTTCATTTTCATTTTCCTCGATTTCCCCCTGCTTGTTTACCCTGCAACAATTGCAGTGTGGCAGTAGCGGCGATCCATAACCATTTTCTATGGCTTTCGTCTCGGAAAAGTAAATAGTAGGAATTTTCTTTCGGAGCCCGCGACAATTAGCCCAGGGAAAGTGGAAGGAGAAGAGTGGTTCTGGGGGGGAAACCATCTGCAGCTGCCTGACCGGTGTTGAAATCCTAATGATCCTTCGCGATTGTTACAAATGTCATCAACAAATTGTCTAAAAAAATGGTATAAAAAATTTTCAACAATGCAGGAGAGAAGGAGTGTTACAAGTTCCTTTTTTGTGGGCCCAACAAAAGATCTTCGGTTGTGTTTTGGGTTAGTTTTTATCAAAGCAGGAGGGGATCCCTTCCCAGGATGCTTGGAATTGGGCATACTTTTCAAGGCGGCTTCCCTTTGCAAAGTTTTTATGAGATGCACCAGTAGTTACTATATTATATCTAGAAACAGTTGAATTACAGGTTTTAATGATTATTTCTTTGACTTGCATTATTCCACACTTTAAAATATTATTTAACTTTATTTAAAAAAAATTATGTTTGCGTCACTCCCTTCTAGAAAAACCAATACAATTTTCGTGCAATTAAATAGCCATCAGGATATACTGGTGATTATTGTACGATCAGCTTATGTACTCATTTTAAAGCGATAACCAACCTGATTTTCCCAAGCGAATTTATTTATAATATATTCTCTTTCCCTTTCCGACCGAACCGCCTTTTCCGTTTTTCATTTTCCCAAACCCAGCTCTGGCGTCGCTTTCAAAACTCAAATAGCAAAACGCCCTGATATGAATTTCCCCGGCGCTAACTTCTGAACTGCAACTTTCGGCTTTTATGATTGAGACATGTCGTCGCTCTATGTGGCATTATCTCGGATATGGCATATATGTACATATATAGCACACTTCACAATGCCGCACACGGCAGTGCGTGTGTAGTGTATGTACAAACCCTCGACTTTGATGGGCAGACAATGTGTAGATTAAAACTGAAAATCCGTTAAGCCCGCCCTTAAAAACTTCGCATTTAATGCGATTGCGACCCCTTGCGATAGCCGGCAGGAAACTGAATCTCGGAACGGAACCAGTTTCCATATCCATTCTTATTTGATGATATATGTATGTGAAAAATAGTATCGGGTTTCGTATAATTGGCGGCCATTTTTGAAGTGGCATACAGATGCCGCAAATGCCGCAATTTTTGGTTACAGGGGAGCCTGTGGACTGCGTTTCGTTTGCCGAATAAACTTGGCGCTCCTCCGATTCCCGCTTTTCCGCCGCTTTTCCTTGATTTTTTCACATGTTTTTGCATTTTTTCCTGCCATTTTCCCCTCGTTTTTCCAGTCACTCTTGTATTATTTTCACCCAGCCAGGGTCTTAGGCGAAAAAGGGGTTAGTTTTAAATGTTAACAGATATTAAAATGGGACAAATGATGATTTCTATAAAAACATATTTCGCAATTTTATTTCATATTAGGAAATTTTCTTTAAGTGGATATTTCTACTTAATAAGTGAGTTAGTTATTTTGTACACCTTATATTAAAATATGTTTACTTTTTACGTTACGTATGAGGTTTCACGATTTTATACAAGTTTAGTTTTTGCAAGTTCCTAATGTTCTATAGCAGTACACTAGTGTGTGTAAGCTCTGTGGTGTTTATACCCTTGCAGAGGGTATTATAAATTTGCCATGATGCTTGCAACGCAGTGAAGGAGTCATCTCCGA
>JAEIIU010004404.1:0-10673 GCA_018874675.1 Drosophila baimaii | reverse complement strand
AGATGACTCCTTCACTGCGTTGCAAATATCATGGCAAATTTATAATACCCTCTGCAAGGGTATAAAAATTGTATTATACAAAAACATTAACTGTAATTCTTACACAAGCAAAATAAATATATATTTGTTAAAATAAATATTTATAAAAGATAGTTTCTTATAACAAAAACTCTTGCAAAGTTCAATAACCCACTTGTTACTCTGAAGCTCTGTGAAAAATATTACAAAAATAGCTTGTGGGCAACGCATTAAAGTATGCTTTGCCTTTTGCTTTAGGCCCTCGCCCAGAAATTATTGTATGCGTGCAAGTCAAATATATATATGTGTATTCTATGTGTGTTTGTATGTAAATAGCCTTTTGTGGGTGGGTTAAATTCTATTTGATTTCCGCTTTGGATAGGCCCCTAAAAATAGAAATGGCCAAAAATCAGAGCCGACAGCTCACCGCCCAAAGCGAACATTTATTTAACATGTTTGATGTTTTCCCCAGTTAAATGTAGCATTTCGACTTCAACCCAAAAAAAAAATAAGCAAAAGAACCGGACCGGACTGGCAGGAAATTCGTTTTGTTGATTGTTTGGTTTCACAACGTTCTGCACGGCAAGAATAAAAGTATTTTTTTTTGTCCATCTTCGCCAGGAATGGCATTTAAAATGCAGTGTAAATGTTATTTTAACACTTGTCAGTGTGCACAAAAACAAAACATGACTGGATGTTTTTTTTTTGTATGGAGACAGGAGGTGAAAGCATAAGGTATGCTTAGAATGGCAATTCTGACACGCACTGCTCTTATTATTTATGACAAGTGCGAAAAGTTGAATTGAGAAAAATGTTGCTTACGCTTGGGGTTTGCAAGGGAAAGAAATAAAATATTGCATAAAATGGAAGGGCATATTCAAGGGTATTTTTAAAAGCATAATATAATTTTTAATACAATTTTTTTCACCCTTTAAAAGGTTACTAAAATAAAACAAAACAAAGTTTTATAGTTTTTTTAAACAATTTACCAAAAAAAAAAACCTCTATAACAAATATATGATTTCCCATGTTGTTACCAATTAGAATGTGTGTGTATCAATTTGTATATCCCATGTCCAATCAGTGTTTCCTCTTCTCATTCATCGAATTTGTATAAATTTAATTGTTTAATCAAATATGCCCAATTGAACGGAAATCCTCTACATCAAATGCATACATACACTTTTGCATGAAAAGGCTCCTCATCTTCTTTGACATTTATGCAGAGTCAACGCATATCTGTGTATACATTAAGCTCCAAAGGTATGCCCACACACACACACACACACACAACCGGATGTGTATGCGTGCGAGAAGTATGTGTATACATACATATACTACTACATACTACGTGTGTGATAAACGACAGCTCCTGTATCCTGACAGTTATACTTGTGCGCTGTGTTTCGTGCGAAAGGATGACCTGTCCGGCAGGCAGCCCTTTTCCAAAGTGTCCTCAGTGTGTCAGTACACACGAAAAAAATGGGTCCAAACAATGTGTCAATTTTAAACAAATAAATTTGATAAGGAATATACTTCAATGAGGTTTAAAAATGATATAAAATTAGCAGATAATATAAAAAATGTCTTAAATTTTTCATCATCACCAGGCGAAGCGATTTAGACATCTTTAGCCTTCTCAATTGTTAATTTTAAGGCTAAAGCATTCAAGTTAATAATGAATATAATGTGCCTATATTTTTTAAATCTATAAGCGTAAAAATAGTATTACATTATTCTTCGACTTAAAATCAACTTCATTTTCCTAAAATAAATTAAAGATTTCAGGAAATTCCCCCCTGTTAAATGTCATGTAACTTTCTGGTTATATATCATAGATTTCTTTTGGTGTGTTTCGGCATTCCTGGCCGATTGCCCGCTGACCGTGTTTTCCTGTGTATAAAGACCATGCAAGTGACAAATTATATGCACAATGGGCTAAGGGACGGGGCGAGGCCGAGTCGGGTCGGAACGGTGGACCAGTGGAGACAGATGAGTTGTGCGAAAGTGTCAGCATCAGTGTCAGTTTTGGGTTTCTCCAAGCAAAATGTTTTATGTGCAGCCAGCGAGACATTTTTGGCCTTGTATAAAATATGAGTTGCAGCTTGCAGCTTGCAGCAGCTCCTGCAGGCCATAAACTTTGACCTGGTCCACGTACGAGCATTTTCACCCTTTATGCCAAACCTTTCGACCATCTCGTATATCAACTAATTGCACTTTGTTTATTGTCCGTGTTGGTGCTTGTGTTGTGTGTGTGTGTGTGTGCTTTGTGTGTGTGTTTGTTTGTGTGCCATCCTTTGGCTTTGTGGGCCTTGTAATTTAGTTTCATGTCTGGGACGTGACTTCCGGGGGCCAATTGGAAATTTTATACCCATAGACTGTCAATTTTAATTGACTTGCTTTCCGATGCGAATCAGACTGGCTGACTGACTGACGTGGCAGCAGCTGTGCGGGAAGTGTGATTTGCATTTTGTTGATTTACAGGAATTAAAACCGGACACCACGAGCTCTGGAGCTGTTTAAATATCAACAAGACACTCAGTAGTGCTTAAGACGTTTTGATTGCGTTTAAGCCTCTTTTCTTGCTCCAACCAGTATTAGGTGGGGGAGCTCTTGCCCAGGCGCTGCCCAAAAGTATGCTGCACGAAAGAAAAAAAACAAAAAATTTGGAAAATGTTTTGGCCAGCAACAATTTTTGTCGTTCTCAGTTTTTTTGTTTTCTTTTTTTGCTTGGCTTAAGTCAATTAATTGAAGCCATTTCTTGTGCTCACTTGTGGGGGGTTTCCCCCCCCTGTTTCCACTGTCATTTTCCTTGTTCTAACATTTAAGCGTTGCGTCACTTTCATGCGGGCAACTTTTACGCACTTGCGTCTTAATTACTCACACCGTTCAGTTTTCCCCTCACAACTTTTTTCATGTTTTTGGCTCAAATCCTTAAGCTCCTTTCAGAGAGTTTTGCCTGTCTGCAAGCCGCTTTCTACATTGGATTCTACTCTCAGCCAAGGTATTTCGATGCCTTGGCCAAAAGGAGGATTCCGTTTCAATAGTAGGGTTTCAGCAGGGGCTTATGCTTGATAATATCCTATTAATAGTTACGGGTGTTTGGCTTAAAACAATATTTAAAAGCTATTTTACCTACCTTAGTACACCTTCATATTATTTAAATTGCGTAAACATTATAAGTTGCTCTGCAAAAAATATTTAATAAATTCTTACAAGCGCATTCATAAATTCGGCTTGTCCTTAAAGTTAAACTTTTTATCGGGACTTAGCCTTTGTGTGGGCGATCCAGCAGAATATAGGCTAAGCGGCGCTCACTTATTTGGTTGGAGTTTCCTTTTTTATCTACTCTAACAGAAGAAAAGGGTATTTGGATTGTCATATACAAACGTAAAAATATAAACTAGGATTTAAATACAAAATAAAATTAAGCCAAGCTTATTTAATAATAAAAGTAAATTACTTTTCTAAGAACTCCGCAATTTAGTAGTGCATTTTTATATTTATTTGACATTTTTATCCCTGAATAAAGGATCAATAAAATAATGAAATGAACAAAGTCTTAGATTTTCTTCCATTAAAATAATTGTTTATAAAATTTATGTGTCTCTCATAGCTCCCACGAGAGCATTTTATTTTCGGTTTTGTGTATGCCCTCTTATCAGTTGTGGGGCTTAGACATGAGCCTACATATAAATTTCCCTTTTGTGCGGCTCCTTCATCAACATCCCTCATCCCCTACCTTATCCCTGTCTATCCCGTGTCCCCCAGTCCGCCAGTCATCGTCGTTGTCTTCAAGGACCTGCTGCAACATGTTTGCATTTCATTTGTTAGCAAGTTGTCAACATTTTATCTATGTTATTATGTCTTGCCTACTTTTCTGCTCCTTTCTGTTGCTCTTGCTCCAGTTTTGTTCTTTTTTCTTTTCTTTCGGTTTTTTTTTTTTACTTTACTTTTGTTCCTTTCTTTCTTTCTAAGCTTAAAGGTAAGCCATTAAAGTTTCCAAAAGGGGGGAGTAGGGACGGAGGCTCATCATTAGTCAAACGTCATGTCATGTGAATGGGGCGTGATGAGCGTGCAGCGAATTTATCATTGGACCGCATCTTAGATAAGCCCGGGCCACGCGGCGTATGAGCAATAAAACAAATTAATACAAATATTAATCATACGACGCGTGGGACCGAAATGCCAAAGATCAAGAGAACGAAACGAGAGAGTGTGAGAGACATCAAAAGGGTCAGCTAAGCGCAAAGTTTAAGCATCTCACTTATTGCGAATTCATACTCCAACGCATGCCACAAACGATGGCATGCAACTATGAAATTGGAGTCGTAAACGGGTTTCTAGTTACGACTATTTGGGGTTACTGTTGGTTTTTCTACCCTGTAATCTTGGCTTGGCGAAAAGGTAGTTAAAGCATTCTAGATATTGTTTGTTAACTTTTTTGATAATATACAAAATTCGGATGCTGAAATATTGGGTGAGAAAAAAGATTTGTGGATCAATCTTTGTGGATTGGACATTTTTCATTTAGAATTAGGGAATTTGTGAAATAATTTATTATTTTAAGTTTTTGGAGTAAAATATACTAAACTTTTTATATTCGATTATATGTTGAATACATTAAAGGTTATGATATTGAAATAAGTTCTTAAAAAATCGCTCAAACTTGTTGAATTTTGAAAAATTTTAAGAAATAACTTTGTATCCCAAAAGTATAGCATACTTTTAGGCTCTAAATACCGGGTATTTTCCTAGTCGTTCCTCCCAACTAAGTATAACATTCCAACATGTTTTCTGTGTTATTATGCCGGTGGTCATAAAATTCAGTTTAACTTGTTGCGTTCGCAATACTGAAAGCTTGAAATTGGTTTTGGGTTTTTTTTTTTTTTTTTGGTTGTATAGTTGCGTTGCTAGGGGTTGCTCACTCATGCGTCGTGAGAATTGAGACAGTTTGTCAGGGGTAAAAGAGAGCAGAATGAGAGAAGCTCTCAGTGCCCAGAGAATTTAGCTCTTTCGAGTGAAAATCTTTGAGTGAAATTTTGTACAATCATGGGCTTAAAGCGGCGCAGGAACTTTTTTGAGAATATTTCAAAGTTACCCGAAAATTAACTAAGTAAGAGAACTTCACGTGATGAAAGCCTGCACTTGGGCCAACTTAGCTGGAATTGGCCGACACAAGGAATTTTCAGGTTTATGTGGAGAAGTACTTAAGGGATTAGAGATTATGAGAAGATTTACTTGCTGGCAGTGACTAGGGTAAATTTATGTTGTTAGAGATGAGGTACATTTAGAGATGATTTCAAACTATAAGTATAGTTTTATTTTTACATAATATCAGATAACTAGGATCTAAAATATTAGTATTAAAACGCTCATTTTCCTTATTTATTTACGCTTTTAAGCCCCTAATGGCATTCTGTCAATGTTTTTAGCTTCTTGATGTATAATAATATTAAACATACTTTTGAAATATAATTCTATATTTTAGTTATATATTATTTCATTAAATATAATTGTTATCCTTTTTACTTGGCTTTCCAACTTGCTAACTTGAAAGGCCCTTAGTATTCCCCGCTGCGATATCATTACTTATTATGCTGTTGTTTTTATTTATTCTTTGTTACCGTCTTGTGGCGCTAATTAAATTTGTTGCCTTACCCACGACCGCACACACACACACACACACATACAAGCACAGAGTTTCCACACAGATACAGAAGGAAGAAGGGAAGTCCCCTTTCACGTCATTCCTTTGGCGTTGCCAACTTAATTGCATTTTTTCAAGTTTGCGGCAAGCGCATCGTTTTGCAACTTTTTTTTTTTGTCCGCCTCGCAGCTTTATTGATAATACAGGGGCGTTTTATCTTGCCACGATGCCACGCCCCTCGAGTGACTTCGAGAAGTGCTTATTAAATAATATCTACAAATATTTTTATGGTCACGCATATGGTGGGAAGGCACTTCCCGTTTATAATTTTCCTCTCTTCTCCCCTCTGTCTGATTTTGTAATTATTGGACTGTGCACAAATATTTGTTCAATTTGAAAATATTTCTGCATTTCAATTATGGATTCGCGCGTTCGGAAATGGAAATGAGCTCGCAAATATTTTGTGGCTATTTTGTAAACAGTTTTTCCCTGTTTTCCTGCTATCCGCTCCAAAAATTAAATGTACTAAAATATTATCATACGTTTTACACTACAAATGCACATTGGATATTTATTTTCCGCTCATTTTTTTGCTTTGTATGGTGTGTGTTTTGCGGCTTACTTTTGACCTAGCATAAATTTAGTTCTGTTCAATTAAATTTAATTCAAACTCTTTTATTCATTTACACATAAATATTTGTACATTTTTTTAGCCTAAAAATTGTTTAACCAATTAGCGGTGCAATGTTTTGGTATTTTCTAATGAGCTGTGTTTAGGCATATTAAATATTTATAATGTTTCCCCAATTACTGATGATTAAATGGCAAACAATTGAAGAGCGGAATATAATTGGGTTGATTAGAAGGGTACAGAGGGCAAGAGTTTAATTAAATTGTTGACTTTGTGTAAGGGGAAATTTAAACACAAATGTTTACATATATTTTAATACAAGACTCACAGCTTAGAAATAAAATTGGAGAAGAAAAACAGTGAAGTTAATTAAATATATTTCAGATCTTCCAGCAAACTCTAGGTTAAGTAAACGTAAATAGCACTTAACTAAAAATAGAGCGGAAAGCATGTAGAATTTACATAGAAATCCAATCAAAATGTTCATTATTTTTTCCCCCGGGAACCTTTTTGATGTCTGAGCTTAGATTCTGCGACTCTCGACATAGTCCAACATATTTAAGTAGTGTAAATTGAATAGAAAATAACTTCCGGTATATATGGTATGCATTATTCATTTATTTTGGCTGGCCACAAGAGCTTGTACAACGTTTGCTGGCCACCACCAGAACTCTCCCTGCTGCCATCCACACATTGCTCATACGCCAGGTCGGCCGCATAAAATATTGAAATTGTTGACCAAAAACGCAATTTACGTATACATATTGCATATTGACCATTCTATCCCTCTCTCTCTTTCTCTCTGTGTGTGTGTGTGTGTGTGTGTGTGGCATGTTGGCATGAGGCTTTTCCCTCATATTGTTGACTAGATTTTCATTTGCATTTTTGCAGATTTAGCTGATTTTGCCTTCGATGTTATTTTTGCGCTTTTATTTGGTGTGATTTTGTTTGATTTCTGGGTGTATAAAAATCCATTTAATGTATAAAATGCATTTAAATTAAGGGTTTAAGGTTGCAGTTTGTTGTTGGTTTAAGTTGAATTTGTTTTCCATCATTTAATATTTATTAACTGGATTAAATTTTATTTTGAATGGTATTTAAAGGAATTGGTTTATTAAATTTCTAAAAGTTGAGTTTGGTTTTTGATAAATAGCTGGAATTTCTAGAAAATGATCTGGCATTAAATCACTCTTTCATACTTATTAAGCTGGTAAAACAAAAATGTATTCATTAATTTTAGTGAGAAATATTTTGCTCAGACAGGGGCGGTAAACGTAGAGGAATTTACAGAAATATCATTAATTAAAATAGGAAATTCAGTTTAAAAATGTGACTTGACGCTTTATTCACAGAATTTCTTGTGTATTTTCCTCGAATATTAACTCATTCAACTCTGATTTTGTGACCAAAAACTAAGTAAAATAAATTCACATCTTCAAACTTTGGGCACTTCACTCTGGGAAAATATTTTCCCCTCATCGTTTTCGTTCGTTTTGCTACACTCATTTATGATTTGCTTTTAATTAAAATAAATATTTTATGGCTTTCAATAAACAATCTCGACGGGAGAAACCCCCTGGAAGAAGCATGAAAAAACAACACACAGGGTAAACTTTTGACTCGAACTTGTGAGGGCAAAGTTGATAGAAAGTGAAAGACTCCTCGAGTTAAACAATTTTCTTTCCGTTTTCCCGTTTCGTTGCAGGCATTGGCAATCCAGAAAAAGGTGTAAATAATTGAGGCGAAAAACTTGGCCCTTATGACTTTCAACTTCGGTGCTTATCCAAGCCCAACTTGTGTGACTTAATTCGATCAAATCGCCGGCACAACAGCAAATATGAGACTGCTGGCGACAAAGTGCAAGGGCAACGGCAACCACAACAATTTGCAATTGTTGTCGCAACAGAATCTCAATTTGCAATCTATGATTAACTCAAAGGAAGCCAATATTTGCTGAATGCAAACTAAAAAAAAAAGTGAGTTTCGATCAGCATAAATATTTGAAAACACTATGGCAACAGCTGTCTTGGAGGCGAACGAAACTAAATTGGAATTGGTGTGTGACGAGTGCGATTATTATGGTTCTACTGAAACGATATTTACCGATAACAGCACCCAAACCGATGGCTATGATGACGATGAATCGGAGCTAAAGCCCCTGAAA
Source organism: Drosophila baimaii (assembly GCA_018874675.1). Taxonomy (NCBI): domain Eukaryota; kingdom Metazoa; phylum Arthropoda; class Insecta; order Diptera; family Drosophilidae; genus Drosophila; species Drosophila baimaii. The sequence continues at coordinate 2,210 of JAEIIU010004404.1, read as the reverse complement.
CCCAGATTAAGTCAAATTGTGGAAGAAGAATTAGAAATGGATGAGGAGATGGCCAAGGAAACGGAAGTGGAGGTGGTAAAAGTGGAGACAAACGGTATACGAAACGATAACGATAACAATAATGCTAGTGATGGTCAGCCATTGATAGAAGAAGCCTTGATAAATGAAGAGGAATCAAAGGAGGAAGTGGAAGTGGAAGTTCTGGAGGAATCCTCAATGCCAGTACAGCAGCAGGTGCCAAATGACTCTGACGATGAACAGGAAATCGATGAAGTGGCCAGACTCACGGGCTTGGCATTGGGCATGGGCTATGCCCGTATTATAGACTATGATAACTTGCGCATTATCGAACATGTTATCGAAAGCGACGACGATGACGATGGCGATGGCGATGAGGATAATGATAATGCCAGGGCCAAGCCAAGTACGTCAGCGGAATTGCAGCAGGCCTGCCACGATTTGGTGACTTTCATTGGCGAAAGCTATCAGGTAATCGAAAGGTCAGGTCACTCGCGTGATCGCCCACCCACGCTGCAGGTGGTGGACAATAACAACAACAATCGCAACAGCGAAGTATCACCAAGGGTATGTGGTTCTAGCCAAAGTCGTTCCAAGTCTGTCAAAGAAAATCAAAAGGCCAGCACAAGTGCAACATCAGCGGCAACGGTAACGGCAACGGCAACGACAGCCTCAACGGCAGCACCATCGACCAGCAGTGCTTTGATCAAGGCCTATAAATCGAATTTGACGCCCTTGGCGCCACCCTTTCAGCCCGCTGCCCTGAAGGCCAAGCAATTGCAACTGCAACAGTCGTTAGTGGCCACCAGCAGCAGCAGCAGCCACATGGCGACAGTGGCCAGCAGCAGCAACATGTCTTCATCGGTAACGACGACAGCTAGCAATGCTCTGGGCTATGCCGCCTACGAACAGACCACTGTATATTATCAACAGCAGATACAGCAGCCACCCCTACAGCAGCAACAGTTGTCACCCAAGCAGCAGCAACAGCAGCAACAGCAACAGCAGCAGCAACAGCAACACTGTGCCCAACATTCCGGCTTGCCACACATCCATGGCGCCCAACTGATGCCCGTGCAATTGATCACCTTGACGCCACCGTCGGCGGCATCAGTAGCTGCTGCAGTAGCCGGCGCAGCAGGAGCCACTGTAGCAGCAGCAGCAGGAGGAGCAGCAACTCCTGCAGCAACAGCTGCGGGTGGCGCAGCAGCAGCAGCAGCGGCAACATCCTTAACTGGCGCCGCCTGGCCACTTGTGGAGGCGCCAATTTACATTGACATCAATGGCGAATATCGCAGCTATTGCCCGGCACATGGACCGCCGGCAGTGACAGGCCCGCCGAATGGCGCCATTGCCCATCATCCCCATATCCATGCCCATTCGCATGCCCATTCGCATGCCCATTCGCATCACCATTCACAACCCCTTGCCCATGCCCATGGCCATACACATTCCCATGCCCAGCAGCAGCAGCAGCAGCAGCAGCAGCAACAGCAGCAGCAGCAGCAGCAGCTTCATCATCACCAGCAGCAACATGGGCAGCATCAGCAAGTGACAAATGTTAATGGAAATATTGCCCAGGCAGCAGTCGCAGCAGCAGCAGCAGCAGCAGCTGCGGCAGCCGCAGCAGCATCAGCGCCTCGTTTGCTGCTGCAATTGGATGCAGTGGCTGTCCAGCAGCAACAGCAGCAGCAGCAGCAACAACAGCAGCAACAACAGCAGCAGCAGCAGCAACAACAACAGCAACAAATCGTTGCCGCTGGCAAGCGTAGCAAAGTTTATCGAGGTGAGTGGCCGTTTTATGACATTTGTTGTACAGTTTTTATTCCTGCCCATGATACCCGAGGCTATTTGGGTCCATATAGTTGGTCCAAAGGATGACCAGTGCACTGAAAGAAAAAAGTATACTATTCTATATTATTCTACATACCCAAAAGAGACTTAAACAAGATATACTATATATTATTTTAGAGTAAAGAAATCGAATTGATAATATTTATTACAATTCTTAATTAATTCTTCCTTTACCTTTAAGCAATTTTGTTCCATGAAATAATGTGAAATAATTTATGAAAGATCATATCTAAACTAAGCAATTCTTTAATAGAAGAAACCATAAAGTTTAAATACAGGCAGGCTCCGGTTTTCACTTTCGTTTTTCGTTTTCGTTTTTTGACAGAAACGTACATTTT
>JAEIIU010004281.1:0-11965 GCA_018874675.1 Drosophila baimaii | reverse complement strand
TTTCTTTTGAAATGTTCGTGACTTTAAGTTAAAACATTGTATAATAATGCCATATTACTACTTTTGTAAAGAAAACACGATTTAGTGGCAAAAAATTTTTTTGAAAATTCTCATTTTTTCGTGCCTCTGACTACCCCTAACCCCTTAATTTAAAATGTATCGATTTCTTCAAAATAACATAAATGTTTGTCGATTTCTCAGTCTTCTCTTACAAACAAATTAAAAAACAAAAACTGTGACATTTTTTTTTTTTAATATTTCCTAAAGGCTTCTTTAGAATAATAAAAATGGAAATGAATTCACAAATATGTCCTGAAAACTACTAATTTTTCGATATATTGTTCCAAAATATCGATATTGAGTGGGGGAAAACGATAAAAATATCGATATTTACAAAGTTCTATAGACAGGATTCTAACCTCCAAAGAAATGTTATTGGTATTGAGGTTAAGCCAAGGACTTTATAATGAAACAAATTTTAGGGCTGGCTCTGGAGCCAGCTCTACCTCTAGCTGCAAGATCTCTTGAAAGTTTATTCCAAAAAGCCAGGGCATAGAGAGCACGCTCTATGTTCTTGGTAATAAGGTAAAGGACTTCATAATAAAACAGATTTTAAGGCTGGCTCTAGAGCTGGCTCCAGGTTCTCTAGAAAGTTTGTTTCAGAGCCAGAGAGAGCGCGCTCTTGAGCCAGCCGCTCTCTGGTACGCAGGACTGCATATTCTCTCGAATTCCTGATCTGAGCGTACTCACACATGCAAGAGGCCTTCTTTATTTAGATGTTTAAGCTCTCAACTTTGTGTGAGCGAGAAAAAGCAAGTCTCCATGCTAGCAGAAAATGTTCCTGCATATGGGAATTAAAATCTAAATGCGTTATCTATCTTACATCTTACATTGTCCACAAGCCCCTACCATTTTTCTACTAGTCTTCTTCTTCTACTCTTCTACTTTGTTTCCTAACTGAGAACACTTTAATTAACATAAATAATATCATAGTTTTTAGCAAAAGAAATCAAGGATTCAACTCACAAAAAGTGATTGTCGTCGGTGACTTTCCAGCCCTTAATCTGGGACAGACGGAAATCGGATATGTAGACCTCCAGGGGGAATTCCGGCATCCATACAATGAACTTGGCCACGCCCACATAGGTGCCATACTTGACAATGACCGAGGCATTCGACGAGCCGCGCTGCTCAGAGCCATCCACATAGACGGAGCTGCAGGAGGAGGAAACCTGGAAGGAAGATTGTTCATAATAATAATCCAAGAATCCAACAATCCAATGATTTCTGGCTAAGCTTACCTTGATCACACTCTCGTCCTCGGCATGGCAGGAGCTCTGGAGCGTGACATCGGCCACCTTGCCCGCCTGCGAGACGATGAACACCTTCATGGCCTGGGCCACTTGGCGGCCCGTTAGCACCGCCGTGTTCATAACCTCCCAGATCTTGGCCATCGGCAGCACCGCCTGAATGTCATCCTTGTTGATCTCCAGCTTGGCGATCAGTCGCTTCTTGGTGTCATCCGTGGTGACCAGTTCGCCGGAGTCCTTGTCCTTGGGCGTGTCATACACATGGGTCACGGACCACACGATCTTGCCGCCGTCCACAATGTCGTTGGTGTCCTCGGCCACCTCCAGGAGCCAGGAGAAGACCTCAAAGACTTCGGAGGTGAAATTGCCGCCGGATTGACCCGACTCCACGCTGGATTCCGGCTCCTTGCGGAACGCCGTGACCCGGGCGGTGGTATGCTTGGGGTTCTCCTTCTCCACCGAAACGCTCCAGAGGTCCGTGGAGGCGGTGGCGCCCAGAATGCGCAGTCCCGCCTTGACGCGGGCCCGCACCGTGAAGGCGGCCACCCGCTGGTCCGGATACTGGTGCAGAAAGACGGGCACGTGCAGGCGGGACAGCGGATAGAGCGGGTGCTGGGGCAGCAGGAAGGTCACGGCGTCGTCGGCGCGCAGCATGCGGTAGGGAGTCCTGGCCGCCAGCAGCGGCACCTGGGCGAACGTGGTCAGCGGCTGGATCTGCACCTTGGGCTCGCACTGCTCGGGATTCCTAAGCGGAGGCTCGAACACGCTGTACGAGACCTGGGCGTAGCGTTGCGGCACCTTGGGCGGTGCCTGGCTGCCGCCATCCTGGCTGGGAGCGGGCAGGGCGGGCCACCAGCCCAGCGGGACCACCACCTCGGCCACGCACACCCCATCCTCGCCCTCCGGCATGCAGCGACCCTTCAGCGGCTGCTCCGAGCCCATGGCCACGTGCAGCAGCACGCACACCTTCTGGCGCTGCAGATGGCCGCCGGGATCGGCGCCCGCATGGAAGAGCACGCGCAGCACAGGCGCGTCCTGCGAGACGCTGGAGCGCACCAGATGCGCCGAGATGTCCAGGTGCATGTTCGGCTGCTGCAGCTCCAGCAGCGTGGCGGTGTTGTTCTGCAAGGGCGAGAGGGGAGGAAACGGAATGAGCCGGGCTCTCGACGACGAGGGCTCTAGACGAGATTACTCACGCTCATGTAGTCGCCGCCCGCCTGGCTGTCCATCGTGTCCGGCACAATGTAGCGGGCCGGCACCGTCTGCTTGGTGGAGAAGGGTCCGTAGCTGGCGCGGATCGACACCGGCTGAGTGGTCTCCACCACGGTGAAGCGGTCCAGGGATAAAACCGAGTCGTAGGATGAGCGCTGCCGCAGAGGCGGCACCGCCGACGATGTCGTCTGCACGTTGGCGATCTCCGGCGTGACAGGTGGTTGGCGGGCGTGCTTCAGGAAGAAGCCGCTGTCCGGCGCCTCGAAGTGCACCTCCACGGAGTCTGGACGGGGGATTAGAGTTGGGGTTTTGGTTTAGTTAAAAAGAATTTTTAATTTTTTTTTTTAAGTAAATATAGGTTATATAGGTTCCTAATATCAGTAACCAGTTTGGGTGATTTCTTCTCGGAAATTGTAGGGTTTTATTTTGAATTAACCACTAACAAGGTTTTAATTATAAATAAAATACCTCAAAGTAATAAGGATGTTTAAAAATATAGAAATATTCCCCATTCTATTTGATTCTTCAAAGTTGTAAATAATATTGCTAAAAAAAGGTTTACAATTTACTTGTTTCGAATCAAGGAAAATCCATATAAAAAGCGAAACAATCTGTTCAAAAAATGAACTTTCCTTTCATTTTAATTATTTTTGTGGGAATATTTAGAGTATATAGAAAACATATAGATTAACAATGAAATACACATATAAATTGTCAAATTTGTATGTGAAATATACAAAATAAAAGGGAATATAGACTTGGGAATAACTCTATAACCATAATGACTTAGAAATTATATACATTTTAATAAATTTAATCCCATTTTCTTAATGTCCAGTTAGAGTTAACTTTCGCTTTAAGATTTACAAAAAGAATACCTATTTTTTTATGAAAATATGTTTTATAAATTGAAGTTTGATTCATTTAGGCGTATTTTCTTAATGTCCAGTTAAGTCTTACTCTCACTTTAAACCTAAGATATGTATGTAAGGCAACTGTCAGTTTCTCGATTCAACAAATCTTAACTCCAGATTAAGAAATTGACCATCAATTAATGTCCTGTTAAGGCAAACAACACTTACTGGGAACTATATAAATAATAAATTCAACAAATTTAAGCTTCAAATTGAGAAACTAACCTCTAGTTAATATCCTGTTAGGGCTAACTATGACTAAAAAATTAACAAAATGAGTAAAATATTCTTCTTCTTTTTTTAAGAAAATTAATTGTATTGAAAATATGGAAATAAAATCTAGTGGGGCCCATTTTCTTATGACCATATAGGTTTAACTGTAACTTTAAGCCTAGTAAATGTAAGGCAACAGTTAGTTTATCGAATGTACATGGAGAAACTGAAAATTATTTAATGTCCTTTAAAAACAACCTTTTACTAGGAACTTAATAAGTAATTCAACAAATGTGAACTCTACATGAAGAAACTAATCCCTAGTTAATATCCGGTTAGGGCTAACTCTCACTATAAATTAAAGTGTTTAGTTATGGCTTATTCTCACTATAAATTAATTAGCCAAAAGAATTTAACTTTAGATTAAGCAACTTGCTTGACAATTCTTCAATAAATTCTAAGAGAACTAAGTACAGAAAACCGCCAAATATTGATTGTTACCAAATCTAAATAAATTTCATGAGAATTACCAAGGGGAAGGATCAGGCTCGGCTCTGGTAACTAGTTTTTTTAGCCGGCTGTGGAGGGTAAACGAGTGCCTGGGCCTGGGGCCTGGGGCTTCTCCTCATCCTCTGTTTCTTTTACATATATTAATAACTTGTGCCCCGTGGGCCAGCACCTACTCCTCTCACTCCTCTTTCTCCTCCTGGTCGTCCGCCTACTGCTTCTGCTTCTTCTCTTGTCTCCCCCCCTCCCACTCCTCACACACCCTTTGTTGTTTTCTTTATTTATTTATTACTTACATGCAATCGACGTCAGCATCGTCATTATCAGGCAGAACCTCATCATTGTGTTGTATTCGTTAGTCCACAGTCCACGTCCACAGTAGTGGGCAATCCAAATCCTTGTGATTCCGAGTTCCTTGGAAATTCCTGCTGCTGCTGCTGCTCGAAATGAGTCTCAAAATTGTTCGTTCGTTCGCTCGCTCGTTTGTTCACAAAATGTTATTTGTTTATATCTCTCAGTCAGTGTGGCCTGCGATTGTGTGTTTTTGGGGGGGATTGTGGTGTACCGTTAGGCGTTTGGCCAAGTTAACAACTGCACTCTGCACTCTGCGCGACGTGACGTTTTTCGTCCTTTTTTTCGCTCAGCAATCCGCAGCACATCCTTTATTGATTCTTTCAGTGTGCCATCACACACACACACATGCACATACTACTACACATACACCCACACTGGCACTCACACGCGCACACACTGCCATGGCCGATACACACACACAGTTGCTCCGTGGTATAGACACAACATCTCTCCTGCAAAACTTTGCAGCTCTCCCAGCGCCACAGAGAAGAATTAAAACGCTGCCAACAACTGTGCGAACGCGGCACGTAGCTTGCACTTTTTCACGCGCTGGCCAAGTCGCTGCTCGATAACGCACAATTAACGCCTAGTGCATGGCTATTTTCATTCAGGTCTCAGAATTTTTACGCAAATATCGAACATTTCCAAACACCCTTCGACCAGTTAGCAGTGTGACCACGCAGCGGGATTTTAAACAAGCCAAAAACGTAGCGGCGAGGTCCTAAATTACGGCAGGCGAGCAGATAAGAAGGAGGTTGAGGTCTTGGCTGGATTGGGATTGAAGTCGCCGCTGAGAATAATTATCGATTAGCTCATTTCTGCGTTGTCAGGTCTCATTTTGAAGGCGGTCATTTGTGTAACTAATAAATTAAGTTAATGAATTAAAGGATACTTTTAAAATTTATAATAAATAAAATAGTTAATATTCTTTCCCCCTTTCTCCTTAAATTATAATATCGATATTAGATATATCGCATTTTTAAAAGACATCGATTAATATCTTCAAGACCTATCGCGGCTCTTGCATCACTATTCCAGTTCGAACAAAAATTTCAGAAAAGACAAAAGTGCAGCTGAACCTATTAAAAGTTGCCCGACGAAACCCTAAAAGTATTAACAATTCTACATTCGCCAGCTGTGTGAGTATTGGGTTAAGCTGGGCGCCAGTGCCCCAAAACAGGACTAAACCCAAAGGGGCGCTGCCCTTTGTGGGTGTGCGTGTGACGTGCGCGAGTGTGTGCGTATGAGTCAGCGTCGGCAGCGCTCAAAAGGAAAACAATTGTTTTCGTGGTAAAATACATTTAAATGAGCATGTGAAAGTGATAGATCGCCTGCCGCGCCACCATTTGGCATCACTTGAGCCTCGAGTGGAGTGGCGCGCGGCCTTAGGCCGTCTTATTTCTGCTATTTTCTTGCCTTTTAAGGCGTTTAATTAAAAGCGCCGCACACGTATGTGTGTGTGTGTAAGAATGTTTTCAATGAGCCAAATTCGTCGTGAGTGGTGTTGTTTTTGTAAACCGCAGTTCAACAGCATTGATAAACACTCACACACAGTCCCCCAAACTCCCATACGTGTCAGTTGCGCGAGTGACTCAGAAGCTGCGCCAGTGTGCGTGCGTGTATGAGTCTTCGGCAGTGCTGCCAACTCCCGCTTACAAAAAGGAGAAATATGAGCTAGATCGGATATTAAAAATAGCTAAATTATGTGAAATATTACAGAAAAAAAGGCAAAAATTGTTAATAAAATATATGTTTTGCGGAAAATATAATTCATTATAATTATGTTATAAAAAACATAGTAATTTATTTTCTTAGAAAGCATAACTTGACAGAAAAGAGACAGAAACCAACTATTAAAGTTTCTATTAAATTCGATTATTAAAAGAAACATTTGTTTGGAACAAAGTATCAGTACTTTCGTCTTTTATATACGAATATAACAAATATAGGATCATAAAATAGTGTTTAAATTTACGATTGAAAACTTATTATTATGACGATCGAAAAACTCATATCATTAGCTTGATTAAATTTTAATATCATTTGAATTTTTATAAATATTTGGTTGTTAAATTAGCCTAATTGTATATAGTAAAATATAATTTATGTACAAGTTAACTCAAGACTCGAATATCACATTTAAAAAAAAGCCAAAAGACACCGCATAATTGGCGCTAAAAAATAGCCAATTTGTCAGCACTGAGCATGAGTCTTAATGTTGACACAGTTTGTTGGGAGCACTGAAAATCGGTTTCAGCGGAATTCGCTGCAATATGTCTATATATAGCCATAAATAAATATATGTACACACTGAGAACTGAATGCTAATGCCAGCGGTTGTTTCGCTTTTTCGGTTTCAGGTCCACGCCACGCCACAAACACACACAAACATCACCCCACAGCACGGCACAGCACACAGCGAACAGCACAGACTCCAGGTCATCCTCCACAGCTCCACAGCTCTCCAGCTCTTCACCAGCACCCGTAGACACTCCCACACCCATTGCCACCATGTCATCCCGCAAGACCGCCGGACGCCGTGCCACCACCAAGAAGCGTGCCCAGCGCGCCACCTCCAATGTGTTCGCCATGTTCGACCAGGCGCAGATCGCCGAGTTCAAGGAGGCCTTCAACATGATCGACCAGAATCGGGATGGATTCGTTGAGAAGGAGGATCTGCACGACATGCTCGCTTCGCTGGGCAAGAACCCCACCGATGATTACCTCGACGGCATGATGAACGAGGCACCGGGCCCCATTAACTTCACCATGTTCCTCACGCTCTTCGGCGAGCGTCTGCAGGGCACCGATCCCGAGGATGTGATCAAGAATGCCTTCGGTTGCTTTGACGAGGAGAACATGGGCGTGCTGCCCGAGGACAGGTTAAGGGAGCTCCTGACCACCATGGGCGATCGATTCACAGATGAGGATGTAAGTTTGACAGCTATATAAACAGAGGATAATTCAGACTGGTTTTAGTTATTTGTTTACTTGAACTTGAGCTAGAAAATGGGTTAATTTCCCCGCTTTTTTTTTATTGTTTATTCCCTGAGATTATGCGGTTATTTCATTATTTATTTACGCTAAGAGCTGAGCCATTTTGTTAAGCGTTACCTAACAACTGCAACATTTATGGTTAATACTTGAAGAAGGTGTTTGTATTAATAATTAACCTTTGGTGTCTAGACCAGCCAACTTTTAACGAGAACGCTGAACGATCTGTAGTAAACAATAGAGCTTTGCTGACCCCAATTCGGGTTAACTGCTGTTAAAGCCATTAAGAGTGGGCCAGAAACCCCCTTTGGCTTAACGAACATGGGGTTTACACTCCATTTTTACTATATATTATGTATCTAAATATATATAAATCGATTGTGCTTGCAGGTGGACGAGATGTACCGGGAGGCGCCCATCAAGAATGGCCTGTTTGACTATCTGGAGTTCACGCGCATCCTGAAGCACGGCGCCAAGGACAAGGATGAGCAGTAAATGCCAGCGATCAGCGATCAGCGATCGTCGTCGTCGTCGAGCAATCGGCCAGCCAGCAGCTGCCTTTCCAAACCAGCCGCCTGTCTAATCCAAACTATCCATCATGAGTTTCGTTTTTGATAATTTAATATGTATTTTATATATTTTTTTTTTATTTCGCTGTCGCGCCTATTCTATCCCCTGATTCCTGTACTTACCTGTGCATTTAAATTAAACAGAACGTAGTGAACACCAAGCTAATGTTATGTACGATATATTGTAGTGTGTGTGGAGGAGCGCGCGCCGCCCGATAACACGAATTCCCCGAACCCTTTTCATAAGTATTAACTCATTGAATATACATATATATATTACCTATATACAAATACATACTTATACAAGAATGTGGCAATAAAAGTTTGTTTTTCTTACCATGTGCGTGTGCGCATGGCTCTGTAAATATCCGATTCAAGTCCTTCAGCCCGGCTGTTTAAACAGACGCAAGTTACGGGGCTAACCCCCCCGGGGCAAACTAACAGACAGCCTCGTGTGTGTTCTGTGATCTTAAGACAAGATCTATAAGATCTGGCTGGGAAAGAGACAAGACCTCAAGAGTGGCGGAGCTATATCAAGTAATCATTTTGAAATAATTTCGGTACAACGTTTGGCATTAAGCATCTTTTATCAAAGGTCGTAGAATGGGCTCAACTGTTATGATCATTCGGGTTCTTTTGCTGAGAGAACGACGAGAAACTTAAAAAAACCTCTCCCTCGCAGTTGTGTCGGTTGTTTTGCTTCTGTTGTGACTACGCTCATGGTATAACTATACCTACCCAGTATAGTTATGCCATGATTACGCTTTACTGTATTCGGAGAGACGAAATGCAAAGCGCTCTCCTTTCTCTCATTTAAAGAGATGGGCTGACCAAGGCCTGCTCTGAGATGTTTCTTAATTCCGCTTTCTGTATGTTTTGAACTCTCAGTAAAACGAAAACCAATCTTTAAGAGCTCTGATTTTTATTGTAAATCTCTCACAACATAACCGAATTTCCCCCTTTCAAAGATGACTCATATCTTATCTTATGGTCAAAATTGGTAGCTGAAATCGTCATGGATTTCCAGATATTTGACTCATGCTGCAAAAGAAGGCGTGCGACTAAATAATACTTTAAAATAAACACAATTCCCTTAAATGTTGTTTGTTTTTGTGAGGAATTTATTAGCAAAAATCGATAGTAATTATATAACTTGTATGGCGTTGACAAAAAAAGGAGTATCCGCTTGGCATACTCTCCCTGTTAAAGCTTGGACACACACTCTGTATATTACACACTTTCTGGACAAATACAATTAATACAAAAAAACAAAAAAAAAAACACAATAAACAATCGTTTCAAAAGTCACGCGTATACATAAAACCTACAAGTTTGCGACGGACAAGAGTTACAACAAGTAAGACACAGAGACAGCAGACCGGAGGACAAGCTAGGCTAAACACTAAGCGAATTTAATCATAGTTTATGTACAAACAAGGCTCTACGGACTATAAACTAATGGTTAATGGCCTCTGCAGCAGCAGCAGTATCCAACGCATCCAGCAGCAGCAGTAGTAGTTGCACAGCCATCAGCGATCGGAGATTACTCCACCTTCTTGGGCGACGGAGCCGTGTCGAAGCGGCCCTTGCCCTTGCCCGACCGCGCCTTATAGGCGTCCCGCACCTGGTTGATCACGTTGGCAAAGAGTATGGTGCCGAAGAAGACGAGTATGGTGCCCAGCCAGTGGTTGACGGTGAAGGGATTCCGGAAATAGATGATGGAGAATAGCAGGGAGACGAACTTGCGCAGCGTCACAACCAGGGTGACGGTCAGCGAGGCACATTCCGTGGTCAGCACATAGACGGCGCTGATGCACACATACTGGGTGACCACGTTGCACAGCAGGTAGAAGAGCATCAAGGGGAACTTCCACTCGAGACCGATGGCGCCCAGAAGGGGTACGGCCACCGGTTCGGAGGAGAGAGCGATGCCAAAGTGCTGGACGATGTTGCCGGCCATCACCAGGAATCCGGGCAGCGGCAGCATGTGCGTGAAGAAGAGCGCCTCGTTGGGATGCTTGCCGTATCGCTTGTATATCACCTCCTGGTAAATGCCCATGTAGGCGGTCACCAGCAGGGCGATCGTGAGCAGGCCAATGCCCACGGCCCACCAGAAGAAGTCCGAATAGGCCGTCTCCACGCGCAGGGTGTGGTGCGTGTTGTCCTTGACGTCGCCGCTGGACACCAGGGTGCACAGAACGATGCCCGCCGTGATCATGGCCACCGAGCTGTACTGGCGCAGGTTGTAGCGCTTCTTCAGCAGCACAATGCCCATGATCATGTTGGCCATCAGCGAGCCGCTGCGGAAGATCATGTGCAGCGGCATCGGAATGTTGAAGTTGAAGGCATAATTATTGCACACATTCGCCCCAAAGAACAGGGCCACCAGGATCACGTAGTCCTTCAGGGCGATCTTCGGTCGCACCGTGAAGAACTTGGACGTGAAGACGAGGCCCTCCAGCGCAATGAACAGGAACTGGGCGAAGGTGATCAGGTTGCCTGCGCCCGGATCGATCTGGATGATCAGTTCCAGGAACACGACATTGCTGCAGCAGCCGATGAAGACGAACAGCATGCCCAGCAGGGCCTTGACGTTGATAGCCATGACTGCAAAGGGATAAAGCAAAGAGAGAGAGAGGATTTAGATATATGTATGTATATAGGTTTATTTTTAGTTTAGATACATCTTGGGGGTATTTGGGTTATTTTTAACGATACCTTGCTATTGATTATACATTTTTTCAAGGCTTAACAATAGAAAACTAATAATGTAATAATGGGTATTGCAAAATGGGATTTATAACACGATAAAACGCTAACAGAATAGCAATTTATTTGCGTCAGAACGGGTTTTTATTATCTACGCGATCGTGATAAATGCAATTAATTGTCTGAGGGCTTAAATACCAATAATCAAAAAGTCTTTAAGAGTATTCCTATTTAAAATGGATACCATCTGCCATATAACATCTATGTATATTTATCTCCCCGATAGCCAGGGTAACCGTGAATGTGTAACTTTTAAGTGGAAAATTCTATAGGTTTTGTTTGTGGAAAATAATCAGTTCGGTACACGAAACATTGCTGTCATCATGGCAAACAATTTTGCTTTGAATCTTGAACTTTGCACCCCGATTATGTATGTAAATCGATTGGATGGGGTTCTGTCTGACGAAATAAGTGGGAATGTGTACGATTTTAGCGTAGCAACACCACTTTTAAATCATTTTTCCCAACAGGAACTCTTATTTAAGATACTTTGAGTTACTTTTTTAATAGATACAAGCGGTATCTACTTGGAAATTCAAGGCATTAACCGATAAGAACACCCATATTTACGTGAAATTCTTATTAAATGCCTTGAATGTGGTGAAATTCAGACGGATGGAAGCGAGAAAATAAGCAGCTTAGACTAATTAATTGTGTCTAAATTCTGTGCTTAGCACAAGATGATACCCACAGATGAATGAATAAATTAAATAACCAGAAATTGGTTAGACATAATTCTGTTTACATTTTGAGAAGAAACAACAAGTAAACAAGGTAAATGGAGACAGATTCAATCAGCTGTGACACATTTTCTGTGTTATTTCTGGTTTCCGTTGGCTGATATTATTGATTTCTGATCGGTGGTAGATATTGTAAACTTGCTTTACAAATAAATATGAAATGTGAGATGAATTGGTTGAGATATACTACGTTTTAGATGGATTTTTCATGATAAAAACAGTTTGTTATTAAAGGAAAACTAAAAATTGAGATGTTAAAACGTGACATTTTAAATAATATATCATTTCTTGTTCCACAAAAGGTTAAAAAAGAACCAAAACAAGTAAGAAAAGCTAACTTCGGGCGTAGCCGAAGTTTATATACCCTTGCAGATAATTTGTTA
>JAEIIU010004266.1:0-16293 GCA_018874675.1 Drosophila baimaii | reverse complement strand
GATGACCCCTTCACTGCGTTGCAAACATCATGGCAAATTTATAATACCCTCTGCAAGGGTATAAAAATAAGACGAAAAATCAAAAAAAAAAATAGAAAAAATATATATATTTTAAACCACAATTTCGAGCTACGCTTTGCTTTCGTTTTTGGCAAATAAAAATTTTGCTTTGTGCCTCCTGTTGTGCCTGGTTCGTGTCCTGGCTTGTGCTACTGACAGCTGCAAAATTTGTGCGCTCTTGTTCATTTGTTTGACTGCCCATTGTTGCTGTCCAACTGCGAGTGTGTGAGTGTCTATGTGGGCGACTGCTTGGGTGTGTGTGTGTGTGAGTGTGTATGTGAGTGTGCACTTGTTTGTTGTTATGCCAAAAATTGAACACACAAAGCAATTGCTATGCAACATTTGTGCAGACATGGCCCAGAGTCACAAGAAAAAAGGCAAAATGAACCAAAAAATGTACAAATAAAATTGCAGTACAATTGAGCGAGTACAAAGAGGCCTGCCATGTGTGTGTGTGTGTGTGTGTGTGTGTGAGACTGGATGCTGGAACGTTTAATAGTTTTATTGCAGCCCACAAGCGTTTTTTGATACTCAGCAAACCAACGGCAGTCGGGGATTACTGATTTAATTGCTTAAAAATAAAGAAAACCTGTTTCTATAAATGAAAGTTAATAAATAAAAACAATCTTAAATCAAAAAATATATTTAAGATCAAAAAGTAATTAAAATAAAGGAAAATAAAATAAAATTAATCAATTAAAATTTTTCTATATATATTTTCGGTTTCATAAAATATTATTTAAGTTTTAATTATTCATCCACAAGATATAAAGTATAAAACATAACATATAAACACATAGTTTTCTGTAATTAAAAACATAATAAAGTGAAAAAAAGAACACCCATTTCAAGAGTTTAAAAGTTCGACATAAAAATAGTTTTCCCATATGCTACAATATATAAAGATAAAACTAAGTGCAAGTTATAATTTTAAGTTGTATAAATAGGTCTCTGAATATATATTTTATTCAATTTTTTTCTACAAGTGCGAGGTACTCTCAATTCCACTTTCATTTTCCTGACTTTACATTTTGATGGAAACATTCTTGGCCAGCACATTCGTTACTTGTCATGTCATGTGGTCAATTGTTTATTGTTAACATGGTCAATTCAACGCCCCCCACCCCCAGCACACCCTCATAAGGAAGCCACACATACGAATATCTCTATATATATATATATGTTATATATATTTGTGGAAATATCAAATTACTTGGCTTTCTTTTGATGCGTCTCAAGAATGTATATCTTGAGCAATTTGTGGCTTTGCCCCGGCTGTCAGCACAGCTCGCATTCAGTGACAAATTAATCCGTTTTCAGCTGTCTGTCATTTTCCATCTGATAGACGGAGTTGAGTCTGTGAAGTCTGTGCCAAATCACTTTAACACTTTAAGACAATCGGAGCTGCAGCTGCAGAGCCTCGGCCTTGCAGCAGTGCTGGCTAATTAGGGCGAGGGATTTCAGTGCCGTTTTGTGCGGATGAATGTGCGTCAAGTGCTAAAATGGCTAATGCACTTTACTGCTCTCCTGCTCCTTATCCTGATCCTGATGCTGATGCTGATGCTGATGCTGAAAGGAAGCTGGCAGCCCATCCGTTGGAAGGGTGGGGGGTGGCGGAATATTTTATGGTCCGACAAAAGACAGGCCACCGCACAGGGCTGACCGACTTCATCATCAACAAAGCTGGCGCCTTCGGCGTAAATTTCAATGCGATTCGAGCATAAAATAAATGTCCACTAAAAATGTCCCTGGCATTGTTGTTGCTGTCCTTGTGGGCGTGGCAGCACTGTGCAGCCAGGCAGAGCGAACAAAAAGATGGCGGTGGCGGGTTGCGAGGCGGTTGCTACACTCGAAATATAAATAAATTTTATTTGGGGGTTTTAATTAAATTATAAACAGATTTGCATAACTATTTAGCTCATTATTTATTTATTTATACATTTTTAAAGTGCGTTAACAGAGCTTATAATTCTTAAAATACATAAAAGTATTTAAATTAAACAATTAAATAGTTATGTGTTTCTAAAAAAATAATTGAAAAATAAAACAGCTTTGGAATATATTTAAAAGTTATTAAAATATGTAAAAAAGTGCACTGTTTTATAGTTATGTTAGAGAGCTAATAGACTGCTTTTAGAGTTCCTAATTTTTTTTTCAGAGTAAATTGCCCCTTAAGCTTTTCCCGAGTGTACTACCGGGCTCTCGTACATGTCTCAAGGACATGTTCATGGCTGACTGCCTCGGAGTTTTCACTGAACTGAACTGGACGGAGCTGTGGCCCAAATCGCTGCAAGTGCTTTTAAGTCGTTGTCAAATGCAAAGAGCACAATAATTCAAATTTATGACGCGCAATTGTGCTCACACACTTTTCCTGCCTAACCCCCGGCTTTTCCGCTTTTCCCGCCCACCCTGTGGGCCCACGCTGGCATAAATACAGTAAAAGTTGGAACGTGCGTCCAGCTGAGTGGGCGGCAGCGGCAGCTCGTCATGGAGTATGTAAATTTAGTAGCCTCTCCATCGAGAAGGCAAAAAAAGAAGCGTAAAAATGTTATAATTTGTGGCTCTCTCTCTCACTGAACAATTATATTATTCCTTCGCATCCTTCGGTTATTCGCTTGACCGGGGATAGGTGAGGCCAAGGCAAGAAAGTGAAGCTGTTGGAAAATTATCTGCTTTTGATTTACGGACTTTGTTGGACGACGGTGTCGTAAAATCTGGTAAAGCCTATGCCGGGGTAATTTGGGATTCGGTGATTTGGTTCTGGCTTTTGTGGTGCAAGTGATAATAAAATTGGGACACCAAGAAGTTGATCTAGATCTGAGCTTATGCTTTGATTTTCGATGGTTATAAAAGCCCCAAGCCAAAGGCGGCTACAACTATATAGGGCCGTAATGAAAGTAAATAACTGTAGCTAACTGCAGGCATTTTTAATTAATTTTATATCAAAGCAATTCCACAAATTGCATATTTATTTAATAGCCTCAAATAATAATAAATCCCGAAATAAAGGCTACAACAAGCAAGAGGGGTCAGTACAAAAAATAGCATTTAGTTGAACCATTTTGCTTTGGTATTCAATTAGGCTACCCGCCGGCTGCATATGCCAGGCGAATTCATAAAAAATTAAAAAGAATAAAAATATGCACTAGTCGCACGAACAATTAAAAAGCAATATCTATGGATACATTTATGCGGCACGGAGCATAGCTATTATTTCGGTTTCCAATGTGTTGTTGCGGATTTATAAACAAATCCCAATGCAAATCAGCGACACCGAACAAATGCAGTTTGATTTATATTTATGCTGTTGCGGCAGGCGTAAAAAATCAAACGACAACTGCCAAAAAAAAGGGGGAAAAAATAAAAACGCAAAAATAGTAATGGCGAAGGAAACTCTGGGGCCAAACAAAATGCAAATAATTGCACTGGGCAAATAAATTAAAACAAATGCACGAGCAAATGCCGCAGTTGTCCAGAGCAAAAAAATGGACGCCACACACACACACGCAGACCAGCACAAACATTGATTAATACGAGGCCAAATGCATTAGGCCAGCGCACATAATTTACGACCAACTGCCACGCAGTCCAACTGTCTATGCATGCACAAACATTTATTTGTTGTTTAATGTATTTTGTAGCCATATTTATATGCCGATCGTCTGGATGGCTGCTGCTGCTGCCGCTGCTGCCGCTGCTGCTGTTATTTCCGATGCTGCCGCCGATACGTGGCGTATACGTAATGCGAATTGTTCTATTTTCAGAGTGCACAAAACTTGACCAGTATGTCAGCTGCACAAACAAGCCTAAACCATTGCAGCCTCTGGGTCAGAGCTCTCAAATGGTTTCGGGAACAGGGGAGCTGCCCAATAGTTGATAGTTTTTTGTAGAATACCCTAGAAGGGGGTTTTCTATGGGGAAATTAAAGGGTTTGCAAAGCACCTATATAAGAGCTATTGAAATAAATATATTTAAAGCAAATACTGCCATTTATTGATATTATATCAAAACAATTATTGCTTAGTTTTTCTTTAAATAGCTTTCTTTAATTTAAATAACTCTCTTTAGTTTTTTTGTCGACCTTCGAAAGAGTATTTAAAGATTCCATTTCACCAGTACACCTAATTCTTGTCCTTTTCGCCGCTTTTGTTGTTATTCGGTTGTTGGGAAAACAGCGTTTGATATGCGGGTTCAAAGCGTTTTGGCAGCCTGTTTGAATTGGTATTTGCATTGCGTGTGCTTTGGCCCGGATCACCTGTCCACCTCCGCGATTCACCTGGCCAATGTCCAATGCGGCCCACTATGTAGTTGTCAACACCCCGCTGCTGTTCGCGAAAATATTTTTGGCAGAAGGGCAATGGCAATGGCAATGGCAAACGATAACGACAACGACAGCGGCAACGAAAACGAAACCGAAAACTCCCAACAAAAAGATAGATGCATACGGGGAACACGTTCAATTTTTGCCAGCAACCAAAGGCAATAAACACAAAACGCAACCAATTGAGTTCGAATGCAAATATTTGGCAACTTGTAAAGGGGGCGTCTAGTAACAACAACAACATAGGCAGCAGGTAAGGGACTAAGTTCAGAATTGAAATTGAAAAGAATTTCGCGCCATTTAACATTTATGGAGCAAGCAAACTTTTTAGCAAAATGGAAAACTCTAAAAGCATTTGCTTTTGCTGGTTTATTCCTAAAGATCTTAAAGGTCTAAACTTGCAGTACTAGTAGTATTACTAGCCAAAACCTAAACCTTAACTAACCACTTCCAGGCTGCTTTCTCTCAGTGGGGGACATCCCATCTGTCATAGTATTAATATTTAAATTGTGAGTGTTCAATTTCACAACTCAATGCTCTATGGACAGCCCAACTGACAACATAATTTCAGCATATGACAACTTTTCTAATGACAAAAAAAATAGCCAAAGACCAAAACACACACCCAGAGACTCGAGCTGCTTTTGAGGATAGCCAGGCATTTGCTTTGAGCTTGCTTTGGGATATGTGCACTTCTGTGTGTGGGCTTGTCTGCAGTTGTCACTTGGTTGACCAGAGCTGGACTGTCAGAAAGCATATGACAAACATTTGTCGTTGGCTGACAGCAACAGATACAAGGCCAGAAACGAGGAACACAGTGGTATTCAATATGCATATCAAACGAAATTTATTTTTTCCGTGACAAAAAACACGAAGGATGCGAAACGAAATAAACGGAAAATGCTTTCTTTTTTGGGGGGGAAGTGCGTCCTGCGCATTCTCCTACTCTCCATTACTCCTCCCTAGTCGTCCTCGCTGACATCCAGTATGGTCTTAAAGGCGAAGGGCTCAAAGGCGTAACCAGCGCCCTCATAGAACTTGCTCATGAACTCCACCCTGCAAGCGAGAGGTTCGGGGTTATATTTTATTTAAAAAATAAAAATTAAAGTCAATCTTACCAGTGCAAGCGCAGTGTGTGAAGGAAGGCCGAGAGTCCTTCGATGAGCACTAGGATGCCAACGGTGAGCACTGCCCAGGCCCCAAAGAATACATAGATAAGGATGGAGCCGATGTAGCTATCGTTATTAAGGCCCATGTGGAACACCATGCTCCACAGCACTTCAGAGAGCTCTGCGAAAAAGTTAAAAAAAAATCGGAAAGTTCAAAATAATACTTAAAAAATGTATAAAAGATAAACTTACGTGCATGGGCCAGGGACAGGGCCCACAGTCGAAGATAGGAGGCCGTGTGGGAAACCGTACTCAGCACATACTCAATCGTATGGATGGCCTGGTGGATGAAGATCTCGCCCATGGGCTCGCCTTCACCATGACCACCGCCTCCCTCACCCGCTGGTTTTGGCGGCGGAGCGCCGCTCACTTTGCGCTGGATCATGATGTACAATGGTTTGCCCAGGAGCATCCAGGGAATACAGATTACGGCCACGATGACAAAGACCTGCTGCAGTGGCTTCTGGCCATCGAACATGAACTCTTCGCAGGGCTCGGGCGTATCCTGCGAGCCTTGCAGCATCATGTTGATGAACAGAATCAGAATAGAGGGAGCACAAGCCGGCGAAAGAGGTCCTTCGACAGTGTCATTGTAGACGACCCACTTGAAGAACATCATGAAGACCATGTAGCCGAAGAGCAGGACAAGGAAGAGCACTTGCGGCAGGAACTCCAGGAAGATGCTGGCGTACTTGCGATAGTAAACAAAATTAACCACCGACATGGAGACGCCAAAGATCATGTGCAGCACGCCCACAATAATCGACAGCTTCATCTTGAAGGTGTTGAGGAAAATGATCTTGTTATCGGCCAGCTGCCAGATGGGATCCATGCCAAAGGGATAGGTCTTGTGGACCGTATCGTTGGGTCTGAGGGTTATGTACTTCAGATTGGGATCCTCGACAACAGCTCTGGTATAGTTCATGTTCCAGCCCGAGCCGAAGATGTTCATCGACTTGGAGAACACATCGTTGTAGATGAAGCCTGTGTATATGGAGAAGATGCCCATGAGGAAGATGATGTAGCGACCGCCGAAGAATATGTTGAAGATTTCCTCCTTGATCGAAGCCAGTTGCTTCTCCTTGATGATCAGCCAGGAGGCAAAGAGCAGCAGGATCAGGCCGTGTCCCAAGTCACCGAACATCACGGCGAACAGGAAGGGGAACGTGATGCAGGCATACAGAGCGGGATTCACCTCCCTGTACGAGGCCATGCCATAGGAGTCCACCAGGTTCTGGAAGCCACTGGTGAACTTATTGGTCCGCGTATAGGTCGGCGGCTGCTCATTCGTCTCAATCACATTCATGAACGCCGGTATGGAGCTCTCCGAGATCTTGGAGGCTCGGGCCAAGGCATTCTGCACCGTCTGGATATCGTTGGTGGGCACCCAGCCCTCGCCAATCAGGCACTTGCCCGTCACATCCGGATTGAAGTAGTTGAGGATGTGGTAGATGGCCTTCATCTTGCGCACCATGATCGACCAGCGGGGCAAGTGCTTCGAGGCGGAGTTCAGCACTCGGCTGCGATGATCGGCACTCTGGCTGAGGACCAGCTTGAGATCCTCCAGGCGCACATTCACGTCCTTGATCATCTCCGCCCGCTCGGCATGGGAGCTGGGACAGGGATAGACAGAGGCATGGTAGCCGGTGCAGACCTTCTTGATCCTCTGCTTCAGCTGCTCGCCCTGGAAGAAGGCCACAAAGACGGTCTTCAGTACGGGCCTGCCGGACTCCTCATCCTCCACCAGCCCGTCGATGTCGGCTCGGCGCAGGAAGATATTTCCCCTGGAGATGCGCCACAGCATGCGCTCGAAGCTGAAGAATCTCTCCAGCTTGATCACGCCGGCCACGAAGGCCAGTTGACCACGCTGGGCTCCTGCCTGGGCCTGGGCCGGGTCA
The DNA here is from genome assembly GCA_018874675.1 of Drosophila baimaii. Lineage (NCBI taxonomy): Eukaryota > Metazoa > Arthropoda > Insecta > Diptera > Drosophilidae > Drosophila > Drosophila baimaii. The sequence continues at coordinate 8,845 of JAEIIU010004266.1, read as the reverse complement.
TTGGGGTCCAGCTTGCGGTTGGAGTCCAGATTGATGACCTCCTGGTCGGAGAAGAAGCCCTCGGTGTTCTCCAGCACGTTCTTGAGTTCCTGCATGTGCCGGAAGTTGGCATTCAGACTGGCCCCATTGGCGGACATTTCGCGCAGCTCGTTGTCGGTCTTCTCCAGCTGAGCCTCGAGATCCACAATCTCGCGTGGATTGGGGGCACTTGGCTCCTCCTCGGGCTTCAGTTCGGGCAGCTGCAGCTCGTCCTTCTTCATCTCGGACTCCATGTACCGCAGGCGACGCTCCATGTCATCGCACCTTCGCACCTCAGTGACATATTTGCGCTGGAAGGCACTGACCTCTTCGTTGAGGTCGCGGAACTGGACGCAGCCACTCTCGCCCAGCTCGGCAATGGAGGCGTAGGCTGCCTCCGGCTGGATGAACAGCTGGCACAGGGCCATCTGTTCGCTGCGGAACATGTCACCCATGTTGGTAGCAAGGGTCTATAACTGCAAGAAAAAAAGTGGTGAAAAATGGTAATGAGTTAAGGAGGAAATTAGGGAATTAAATAAATACTAAATAAGGTTTAAATATATTAAATAAATGTATATTTACCTATAACATTTTTCACTCAATTAGTAATCTTATTTCAATAAATAATTTAGATAATGTTTTTTACAGACACTATTTAAATGAATGAATATTTGAAAATACAACAATGTAGGACCATTGATAAAACTTCTAATCAGTAATTGCATTACTGACTGACTAATTTATTTCCTAATAAATACGTGTGCGTTTACAGTTATTTACCAACTTTATGACCTAGTGGGACGTGGGAACAAACAGGGACACAGGGTGATAGTCATCCATATTCACACTAATGATAATTATGGCTCAATAATAATAAACTTGATATATGGCATATTATTAAATGTGACGCTAAATGTGAACTTTAAATTAAGCAGAACTGGAATTTTACCAAGTAAGAGAAACCTTGAAGAGAATTTAAGCTTAAAATATATATTTATCAAGGTATTTACTATATTATCTTTAAGGGAAATTATGAAATTGAATTAAATTCTAAAAAAAAAACAAAATAAATATTTGGAATTATATACATAAAATTACTACTACTAATCAGTGAGTTGTTTGTTGACGACTCTTTAATGGGTCTGCCGTCTGTCATGGGGCTTTCAACATTGTTGATCCATCTGACGCACATTGTTTATGGTCTGTCCACTTGAATGCAGTCCCTGCCAATGTCGCAATCAATCATCTAAGTGGAACTCCATGGAACTGAACAGAACAGAATCGAAACCGAACCGAATCGAACTCGGTTAGTAGAGATTAGATTAGAGAGCTTGACTCTCGGCGGCTATCGAGATCGCATCGGTGGTTATCTTGCGGCGGCATTCGGACCCTATCTGGAGTGGGCGTTGAGCGCTGAGCGCATTAATAATTTGAAATTATTAACAATTACCGGCAATCAGTTGGTTTATAAATAAGCCCCGAAAGTCTTTTATTGCATTAAATGCTTATTACCAGGCCCAGGACCTGTGTGCGGTGGTGGTGATGTCTTCTGATAACCATTTTGGGCATGCCACAGATTGTAGATATTTATGGTTCGCTCACTGGCCTGGGCTGTGATTTTGCCCCGCCTGTCTGGCCATATAAAACCATGATTGACTCTCGCGCTCTTGGCTGGCCGATAAAGAGACGCGCTGTCTGTGGCCTCACTTTGGCTATCTCCGTTTTTTTCGATAGTTTTCGAGCTTGTCGGAGATACGAGAGATTTGATTTACAGAGACGGGAAGTGACTTCATAGAAAGGGAATTTAATGGAAAGTTTGTTAATTTCCGAATTGCTTAATAAATTGTTAAATGCCCGAAATGGAAAGTATTTAAGTTCCAGATAGAGTTCTTCATATAGTATAATAAAATGTCAGAGGTTATTGAAGGAAATTAGTTGGGTTCAGGGCTAAAATATATTATGTGGTAATAGGGACTTTAGAAAATTAGACTTTACTAAATTATTTGAATTATCAAATTTACATTAAATATAAAGAATATTCTCATTATTCTATTATTTCTAATAGTACATTTACATTGATATTTATTCACTTTAATTATTCTTTTTTAGCTAGAAGCTCAAAACTTAATTTTAAATGTATTTTAAGCACTGTTTTTATTACTTCAAATATACCATATGTTTTGAAGTTATTTTTAGTTATGTTAGTTATTTGGGTTATAAGAAATTTAAGATAAATGCGTCAGAATAATTATTTATTCATTTTAAAGGAATTGTAAGGCATAGCTGGACTTGTCAGTTAAATATCCTTAAACTGCGTAAACCATAAATATTTCCTTTGCTCTAAATATTTGTAATTAAATGATATATATCTAAAGGATATTAGTAATGTTTCCAAAGGACTGTATTTTTCAACCCTTATAATAGCTTATTTTAACGCCTATACTTTTCCTCGTAAGGTAATGTACATTTTATTTGCAAATCAACCTGATTTCTGTACGTTAACCCCAATGAGTATTGAAATATTTCTCTATAATTGCCACAAACAGTTCCGTGCAGCTGGCTGGCCGCGCTAAGCTCCTGGTCATAGATGGATAAATCAAAGCCAGGCTGTGCTTATCGGTTTCAGTTTCGTACATCACTCTTAGCCATAAATCTGCACAGACCAGACAATTGCCTTTAAGTTGGCCATAAATCTTCAGGGGGGGGGCGAACTTCACGCAAATGTCTGATTACCGGATAGCAAAGTCCCGGGCTTGAAGTTCTATTCCCCGCTGGTTTATGTCGGCAATTACGGGTTCATTGGGGGATTGGTGTTCGGATTGCGCGCCGGTGTTACGGGGCTCATTAAGAAATCCGTTCGTGGGCCGTAAAAATATTATCGACATCGGCGTCTCGCAATCGTTTTGTATGTGCTTGTGGCAACTTTCAACTTGACGTTTGATTGGTTCAATTTGCTGCTGCTGCCCTCATATGATCCATCACGTGCTCTGACGTCACAGGGCAATTATGGCACCATATAGGCCACATATAGTGCCTTATAGTTCTCTTTAAGAGTGTCAGTGTTTAACGCATGTTAGCGGGTAATTATCAGGAATCAATTAAGATATCTTATCGTTGGCCAAATTACCATTAAGTCTAATGCAATTGTCAGGAATTCTTTTTTAAAGTAATTGCTTTCGAAGCCGTTTCTTAGCAACGCTGAATAGCTAATTTATGGCCAGTTAGCCGCTTATCTCGGACAACATTGATAACCTCGTAATATTAACCCTACGAGGCACTGATAATCAGCGAGTGTGTGTGCCAAGAAAAGACGCTTGGGAATTAAGCTAACACGCTTATTAGCAACCTTGATTGCCAACGTGGCGTATGAGTCTCGAAATAGCAATAGCACGCACACTCACACATGATTGGGTCATAAAATTAATCATAAGTGGTTCCGAAATAATTTATAGAAACCATACACTCAACTCTTGAGCACACTTTACTCATTATGATTATTCAAGGATCCACACAACACTTACACACAATGGGTAGCAAAAACTTAATTTCCAGAGAGAGAAAGGAGGAGTTATTAATAATTCGCGACCTGCCACCTCCACGGTGCAGAAAGAACTGTGCGATCGCCTAAGACCTGTTGAGCTCAATGGCCAATTAGAGTGGGGCTAATCTAAACAATACACCCCTATATATGTACACTCGCCGAACGAGGTAAAATGCTACACGGAAAATAAATATTTCATTTTATATGAGGATTTATATATCTGTGAAATATATAAAGCCTTTCTTGTCGAAGTTTATTATATAAATGTTTATATATTTTATAAACTCTCGAAATCACAGAGCTGTTATTGTATATACCACTAAGAAAGGGCTTCGATCTTATAAACTAAAGAATCGTATTTTAATTAATAAAAGGAAGGCTTTTAATATATCATTTTCTAAACTATTTTATGCTCAATTAGAGTGACTCAAATTATATTAAGTAAATATTAAATTATGAATCATTATTTTTAGAGATACATATACATTCATAATACTTATATTCTAATTCGATTTTTTTACTGTGCATGAGAGAGCTGGCCATAATCTTTGTGCCTACATTTTTTTATCACACGCTCCGAACCACTTTGCGATTGTGGATTGCTGAAACAAGCCAACACAGCCCGCGGAACAGAACGCCTTTGATAGGCGCTGGCGTTGGCTTATCGCCGTTTCGGGTAAGGTAATCGGCGAATAACCGAAATCGAAACACAATTATGGCAGCCCACCGGTCACTTTTCTTATGGCCATTGGGGGCATTATCAATGATTGAGTGTAAGCACGAGTTGGCCAACGTCGCACAATTCCATTACCTGATTGACACCGTTCGGGTGGGTCCGTTTTCCGTTCTTCGTTCTCCTTGCTCCGTGCTCCGTGGTCCGTGGTGTTGCAACAATATGACACCCGCTGATATGGCACTGCTGCAGTGTGTTTATTAGGGAGCCACCAATTGATGGACGGAGTGATCAATCAATCATTGGGAAATGGACAGTCGTACATAACATAAGGTGGATAGCGAAGGGAAGTTGAATGAGATATTAAAGTCATAAATAGGCGCTTATTCCCGAATATGAGTGAGGCAATATTTTATTCTAAAAATTCTTTACATTTTAACTACTTAAAGTTAATCCCTTGGTATTTACTTTCTTTATCCGTAGTTTATTTTTTTTGTTGTAAATAAACTATTTCAAAAAGGAATTATCAAAAAATGTTATGGTAGAGCCAAAAATGGTTTAATTAAATATAAATATCTAAAACGATTGCTTGGAATAAAAGCTGCAAAATATATTCAATAAATATATAATCAACATATCTAAATTCTATAAAGCCAAGACTTCAAAGAATTAAACGTAGTTAAGCTCTAACAAATTTCAAAGGGAATAACAAGAATATTAATTACAACGTGAGTGAACTTTATCAATTTTTAAATACAAAAACTCGTACATCAAAATCTTAAGGGTGAATTTGAAAATCCGTTTCTTAGGGTTATAAAAAAAAAATCTCAAATGTGCGAGATTCAATCCTTTTCAAGGACTCGAACTTCCACCAAGTGCCAACCGTAATCATTTCTCTCAGCTTTAGCGTACTTATCTCCCTGCTGGGAGCGGCACAACTCAAAACAACCACTCTACCTTTGTGTAATATGCGAGGATTACCCAAGGATTTGGCCAAGAGACGTGTGAAGGGAAGGCTGGATGGCTGGCTGACTGGCTGGTTGGCTGGTTGGCTGGCAGCCTTATGTCTGCTCAATTGGTATTAGCCCGAGAGTCAAGTGCTTTGTTTATCGGTGAGCGCGTTCTATGGAAACCGTCTTAAGTACGCCGGTCTTATCGCGAGTCACGTGCCCTGGGTTGATATGGCAACGCTTGATTACCGGAGCACATGATTCATTAAAAATTATTCGCAAATTCACTCTCCATTTTATGGCACCATAAATCTCTGATATTAAACTATTGCCAGGCAATGGTTGAGACACATTCAAGGAAAATTGAGTTCTTTCCCTAAGGGTAATCTCTTTCCCACAGGGTTTTTTTGTTGTATAAGAAATTCGATTATCTTGTCTTTGGCATACATAGGTAAACCAAAAAAAAAAAAAAATCTGAGAGGATTTAAGGCCGGAAACTGTTTGTCATGGGATAGGCTTTTATAGAGGATTTTATGCCTATATCTTTAGCAGCTAGTTCTTTCCCAGAAATAAGTGAATTTATTAGCTTTAATGACATTCAAATAGTTAAACTACTTAACTCCAATTTAGTATGCATTTGAAGTAAGTTTTATGTGGGCTTTGCATCAATTAGCGGGATTAAATTACCAGGAAAAGAATTTGCTTATCTATCTACGTCATTTCATGGGAATGATAACCCCCTTTACATGACGCATATTCATGCGAATTGCATTAGCTGTTTAATTAGTATAATTTGTACCTCCACTTGACTGATAAGCCATCCCTTTTTCCTTTTGGTCCCTCTGACGTTGAGAGGCCACCTGCCAGTCGACGGTCATTACAAGGCTTTGGTCCCGTTTTGGCTAATTAAAAATTTCCACCTAATGAGCTTAAGCATCTTAATTTATGCTATTTAAATGAGCTCAAATGCACTTTTTCACACACACTCTCTGCGCGAGGGCCAAGCGAGAGGTCACCGCAAATAAATCGCATACAACTATAAGCTGCCCAACATCATCATCCGCATCATCATCATCAGCTGCGAGGAGCGGCTCCTAATGCCACATAATGACGCTGATAATGGCCATCAGTTGGGCGAGTGTAAGTGCGAGTGTGTTTGTTGCCAAGTTGAGAGGATGAACGAACAAAAAAAAAAAAATGGTATTTTGGCTGCCAGCACGTTCAACTTTTCGCTGTTGCACATTAAATCGGGAGGAGCCATGGGATAAAGTATGGTATGCAATGCATAGACCGGCACTATCGGCTAATGTGCGTCACCATTCCGTCTGCTTGGGGCCAAAAAACAGAGTTGCAAAAACAGGAGTTGCAAAAACAGGAGTTGTGACACTGTAGAAAATATTATACTGATCTTCAACTTTTAAGTTGTTTGAAATATATGCCATTTCTAAATAAAATTAAAAATATATATCTTTACATAACTAGTTCAATTTGGGATTTATCTATAACATTTCACAAAGGTTTCCCTTCTTATTTTGAACTTAAACTACCTTAAACTTAAAATAGTGTAAATTACCATGAATTAGGGATGGCATATTTTGACGCGAAGGTTGATATATTAATCGATATTAATATTGTGCAATAAATCGATATTCTGTCTGATGTATCCGACCAATTTCTTATTAGAACTATTGTTCTTAATTTAACTTAACCTTTAGTTGGTTTGAGCAATCATTGTTGGAAATAAATATACATAAATAGGATTTCCGAAATTTAATTTGAAAGACGACTTAAATATAATTGGTAAATAAAGACAAATAAATTAAATACGATATTTTTTTACTCTATTTCGATTTTTTTTTCGATAATACAAACATTTTTAAATTAAATGCAATATTTCTGTATGTTTAAAAGTTTGATAAATCAAACATCGACAGCATGACATGATATTGAGCGCTATATATTTCTGTCAATATGTCATATTAAACTTTTCTTCTCGGTATATGTACATTCCCGCCTTGTATTTCCTATTTTCTGCTATGTTTTTTCCCTCAGTGCACCGTTCCTGGTATTTTTCGGTACTTGTGCCCCCACTGCCTTTGGCCATGGCCAGGCCAATAACTAAGTTGTTGCGTGTGGTACTACGGATTAGTCTAATGCCAATATGTACGAGCTGCAACAAAATGGCCGGCGGTGTAAGAGCTTTTTGGTGTGGTCTGCCACACAAACGTGCAGCCAATTGGATTCCGATTCCGATTCTGGCCATTCTCGTCTACCGATTTCCCCAGCTGCACTGCAATTGCAATTCCAGTGGCACTCGCCAGCTCGTTATCTTTAGTGATTTCGGGTCTGGTTTTATAGTTGGTAAACAACACACGGCCGGGCTGGAATTCGGTGTGTGTGTGCTTGTGTGTGTGTACCGAGGGGAGTGAGTCAGACGAGAGAGAGGCTCTCGTAAGGCGGCGGCTTATCAGTGGGTTATCTTTTATGGCCAAGGTTTATCGCCGTTTACACTCTTGATTAAACAATTAGGCGCAGTATGTTCTTGATTTATGCTTTGCTATAAAATCCGAATAAAATTCCATTTTCAGTTTGGCTTCATTTTAATTTTGTTTGCTTTATGCTTGGCTGGATTCATTTTCGGCTCGTTTTGCGCTTCACTCAACTATGCTGGCAAGTGTACGCGAGTGCTGCCGCTTTATGGCTCATAAAATAAAAACTAATGTTAAATAAATAAGAATAGCCCGAAATGAAATTAAAGAACCCAAACCAAGCCAAACAAACAAAATATAAAAAAAAGGAACAATCAGCACGATTACGAACTAACACAAAAAGGGAGAGTGTTTTCCTGGTTTTCCCACCTCAAGGGTGCCCGAAAGCAGGCTACGTTAAATTTAACATTAACAGCAGCCGTGGCGGCAACGTCATTTCGTATTTATTGTATTACCTTTGTCAGCATATCTAACATTTATTTTTTGTTTCGCTGCTCTTTCGGGTGATGTTTAATACTTATTATTTTTTGTAGCTGCTAGGGGGGGCTTTACTGTTATTGCCTGGCCTCGCTCCACTCCGCTTCCGCCTTGCCTTTGCTTTTTTGTGTTTTGTTTTCCATTCAAGATATGTACAAAAAAAATCCAATTTTCTGCTTAAAGCGCTTTCATAATGCTAAAGCCCCCCAAAAAAACCCTCTCTCGAAAATCCCCCAGCGCAAAAGGGTTCAAGCCATTGTTGCTGTGTTGTTGCCACGTTGCCCTCGCACTTCTCCACTTCCGCAATAATGTACGTAATTTGTTCAGAAATGAAAATGTGTGAAAATGTTGGAAAAACCAACGCTAATATGCCATGCCACATGCAAAATGATATATCGCAGTTGCTAAAACAATGCCAAGGGTTACACAACAATTGTGGCTAGTCTAGACAATGAATTTATTTGTGGTTGGTCGAGTGTTTATTTGGTTTTAATAAGTTCGTGGCATCACAATGTACATATATCTGAAAGATTTCCGGTTTCAAAGGGTTGTATTTTTAACTAAGTAAGTAATAAAAATAACAATTTTAATTCCTTTTTTATTATTTTAGAATATTAATCTTGAATATAACTACACAGAAAAAACGGAATCTCGAATAAATCAAGAATATTTAGATTGATTTCAGAACGCGTGTTCT
>JAEIIU010004263.1:0-12974 GCA_018874675.1 Drosophila baimaii | reverse complement strand
ACAAATTATCTGCAAGGGTATATAAACTTCGGCTCCGCCCGAAGTTAGCTTTTCTTACTTGTTTGTATTATTTTATTATTCCAATTAACATTAATAAATAAACAATATTCAAATACTTTTTTTATAACTTCACATATAATATTGTATTGTAAAATAAACTAAAGACAATGTTCACTGCCTTTTCTTTTCCATTTAGAGATATATTGTGTATTTCAGGTGATTCTTCATTTTTCTTCCTTTTTTGTTGGCAAGGAACCCGGGCAAGTCATTTCCCACTTGAATTCTGCGAGTTTGACACATTTTTTTCGGGCGCTGCCGCACAATAATCCCGAATTCATGTGTCATTGCAGGCCATCAGTGTGGGGGAAAAAATGCAGAAATGGAAGCGCTTTGCATTCTTTATAATTGCCATATCATGCTGCTGCATTCGCTGCAGGCACGCCCCATTTCGCCCACTTTCCCAGTGTTCCAGTTCCCACCCCCCCCTCCCATCCACCAGTTTTCCCTCCACCCACCACTCGCTCACCTATGCACACGGGGACAGTGATGAAAATTCAATTTGAAATGCGCAAACAGCAAACAAACTGGCATCAGATCGCCACCCTCTACGACGTGACCTACGTGCGTGGTGTGTGGTGGGTGTGGGTGTGGGTGTGGGTGTGGGTGTGGGTGGTAAAATTTAGAGCACGGTGCAGGAGGGTGTCAGAAAAATAGAGGAGGAGGGGGGAAGGACTGGAAATGAAATTGTCTAAACACACGCGGAGCCAGGGCAATGAAGGACCTGAATATGCGAATGAATCGAAACATATTTGAATAGCTGCAAAATAGATATTTGGAAGCCTTTCAGATATTCTATGAAAGCCCACAGGGAACTTGTATTTATCAATTAAAATTAAAGTAAGCTAAAAATAGATTAAAATAAATAAAAATAATATATTTAACATCAAGCTCTTAAGGAATAAATATAAAAAAAAAAACATGTTGAATGCGGTAATTTATGTTTAATTTGTATTTTATAAAACAAAACTTCCAAAAGGTAACCTTCCCAGTTGTATGAATTAAAAATTTTAAGAATAATCACCTCTGCTGCCTATTTGAATATGGGGTCCTAATTAGATAATAGGCATTGCATACTTTTTTGGGTATTTCTTGTAATAAAAGCCAGAGGGCGTGATTCGTATAAAAAATGAATGAACTATTTATTTTAAGCAACGTAGTTTTATATGTTATAATATTAAATAATTCTGCAACAAAGTTAAACTAAAATTCTATCAACACAGTATTATATAGGGCTTCCTAATTACCTAAAAAGCATTGTATATTTTTTGGGGATTTTTTTAAATGCTTACATGAAAACTATAGGTCTTCATTATTACTTATAATAAAATAAGTTTCCTTTCTCCTTTTATCTTTTTTTAAATATTAAATTATTCCACAAAAAAGTCAGAAAAAATCACCCCTGCAGACTATAAAATAGGAGGTCCTAATTACGTACAGGGCGTGGCATACTTTTTAGGGCTTTTAAAATGAAAACCAGTGGCCGTGCTTGATAATTTAATGGATATATTTATTCTTAGGTAAATACACATTCAAGAGCATTGTAATATTATAAACTATATATTTAGTTCGCTTGCGTATCATTTACCATTCGCCTTTGATTGTAATTTCAAATGCATTTACACAAACCCATGCGATATGAGTTCTCTCCCATGGCCATATCCATATCCATAACTGGAGCCACAATTCGCTTGATGAACTTTATTTAGTGGCTCCCCTTTGGGATTCACAGAGAGAGTGGGAGGAAGTTTGCGTGGGTGGTAATTTCGGGGGGACGGGGACGGGTTGTTACCCGGATTCAGAGCTGTCAATTGCAATTTATGCTGCCGCAACGAGGGGGGTTAATCGCGGGGGCCTGGCCGGGTTAAGGGTTCGGCTCGGGTCCAGTGCTGCAGTGGCAAATAAAAAGGTGTTGATGGACTGCGACATGGCTGCACAAATTGCACCGACACGAGTTTGGCATATGGCCAGAATCGAATAAAACAGAGCAGGAAACAGGAAACAGAAAACAGAGCACAGAACCCAATTCCCTTTTCGGGTAAGAGGGGGGAAGGGGGAGGGGGGAGAGGCAGGGGCGTAGCCACATTGCCACATGGCCACGTTGCAGTGGCAGTTGCAATTCCAATTGCAGTTGCAGTTGCAGTTGCAGTCGCAGCTAATTAAACGCGAAAATCGGGCATGGGGCGTGTGTGTGTGTGTGTGTGGGTGGAAATTGTTGCCAATTTTACACAATAAAAACCAAAAATTATTACTCTTTCTTTTAAATTATTTAAACAATAATTAGCCAGGTACATTTCTCTCTAATTTAATGTCCTGAAATAAAAACTCTAGTTAGTTCTTTGAAAAAATATAATAAAACTTCTATTAAAACACCAGAAAAATCTCCCTTTTTCTTCTATATATATATAATTTCTTTCAGTGCACTCAGTCTATATGAAGGCATGGTGGCAAATATGGGCGTGGCAATGACCGGCTATTAGGCCAAATTGTCGCAGCCAGCGACTCGGGAGCCCCCGAACCCCGGGAATATCCAAAAACCGACCATTCGATTTCGGTTTCAATCGGAATTCAATTCGAACGGCGGCTGAATTGAATATGCGGAGATCCTGTATCCGAAAACTGTATTCCCAGTCCCAGTTCCAGCTTCCCACTCCCACCAGCCAGCTTCCCCGAGCCCATGTGGCCTGCCGTGGCCACAGAGGAACCCGCATTAGAATGGAAAATAATTGCAGCTGGCGCCGTTTCAATTAGGAGAGCGTTGCATGAATTTGCTAATGCAGCTGATTCCCTTGCGTCACTCCGCCCAGGCCCGGTCTCTCTCTCTCTCTCTTACTCCTGATCCCCAGAGTCCCAGCCCCAGCCCGAGCCTCAGCCCCAGATCCTTCCCTATAGCAATTGCAGAGCCAGGACCCACCCATCCTCAACACGTCTGCACTCTTTAACCCAGTACACATCCCTCTCAATTTGTTGCTAATTGTACAACCTCTGTGCACTGTGAGCTTATCCTTAACCCTACACACCATAAAGGTTAAATGTAATTTTGTATTAATGTATTTATTTGTGTTTAATTTATATTTATTATATCTTAATTTTAGTCGGGAATTTGCAATGAAGTCAATCTATTCTATTCCTCTCTATCCATCTCTTTCTGTATATCTCTGTTTATCTCTATCTTTTTATATTTTTCTATCTCTCTATCTATCTCTTTCTATATCTATCTCTCTCTATGGCAATTTTTTTTTATTCTTCTCTATCCATATATTTCTCTCTATCATTATTTGCCCTTTTCCATCTATTTATCTCTTTTTATCTCTGTTTATCTCTGTCGTTCTATATCTCTCTATCACTCTCTCTATATTTCTATCTCTATCTCTTTGTATATCTCCCTCTCTATATATATTTCTTTCAATCCATATCTTTCCCTCTCTTTTTCCATCTTTCTATCGCTCTCTATTCATTTTTCTTCCGATGTCTCACTCACTCTTACTGCTCTTTCCTATACAATCAGAGAGTATAATTACAGAAACCATCGTTGAACATGCCTCATTTTGTACTCGGCTTCTATCTTGAAGAGATCTATTGCTACAGTGATAGCTTAGCCAAAAATATCACTAGAACAACCATCGTGCTCAACCATCTGGATACCCCTGGAGGAGTTTACTATCAGGGGAATCCTAATTAAAGTCCGAAGCCTCGAAGACGTTAACCATTAACCATTACAGCCAAGACAGTGGCTTGGAGAAGCAGTAAACCTATGTGTCTACGTAGAGGTAATTATGTACTTATTTCAATATACATTTATATATATTTAATTTAAGTCAAAATTTAATTTGATAAATTATTTAAACCCTCAAATTCTGCTTCCCTTTTAATCCTTTTCCATTTCCCTTTTTTTGTAACAGTGCACGCTTCTGGCCAGCACCGAAATTGAGTGGCCACAGCGGAGCTGGACCCTCCTTCCATTTCTTTCCCGAAACCATGTTTCCCGGCTGCCAGTTACCAGTTGCCAGCTCATTCCCAGCGACGCTTCCCGTGCAATTTGCCAACTGCACTCGAGGGATGCAGGATCTGCAGCTGACCGAAACGACCAACTGATGTTGATGGTGGCGCGCTCCTGCACTGGCCCCCCTCGGGGAAGGGGCTGGCAATGGTGCTGGTGGAATATGGGCTACGACGACGACGGAGTGACGGCCTAAAAATTCATCGAACTTGGAAATATGCTTGGCCATAAATCAAGGCTTGTCCTTGCCAGGTCCGCGTCCCCCCCCCCCGAATCACGATTACTCAATGTGGCCCAAAGTAAGTAAGTTCATTTCGGGGCCATTAGTTGCCGTTGCCTTCAATCCTGGGCCATAACTCATATGGAATTGGCTGGGAATTGATAATTGATTTGGCCATTATGAGGTGCTGCCCGAAAGCCGCCACATCATCATGTGGAGATAGAGGGCGAGGGCCTTTCATCATCAGCTGTCTGTCTGTCGTTTACTTTCGCCTGAATTGAAGCTAACAGGATGAGGCATCCTTCTCTGCTACGACTCTGATTCCTCTCCGCATTTTCTTGCAGTGCATCCCAGCCTGGCAATCATAGCCGATTTGCTGACAACAAAATAACGCCCGCGGCGAACGAAGCCAAGGGAAGCTACATAGTCTCGTCGTGGCTTCACTTTTCGCCTTGAACGCATTTTGCGGCGAATTCGGGACACAAGAGGATGGAGGATAAGGACAGAGGAACTGCTGCTGCTCCCACAGCGCCTGGGCTTGGCCACATTTCGGATTTAAGTTGAGGGAGATCCCGGCGATGTCAGAAGTTGGCAGCATTTACTTCATTGTGCTTAACACTTTCCGCTTTGCTAGACGCCGCGCCGCGCCGAGCCGGCTCCCGAGCTCCCTCTTTAGCAGGATGCCAGGATGCTCTGCTGTACAAACCCCCCCCACACCTCCCACTCCCCCCCCACCAGTTTAGGACTTCCTGCGGGTGTTGCAAAGTTGTGCGGCATGGCTGATGTATGCTCATATAACTTTGCCACTAACGAGACTCATGAGCTGCATAATAATGAGCCAAAGTCGAGGGCCAACAAGGCAACGCCTTCTTCTTCCAGCTCCAGCTCCTGCTCCAGCTCCTGCTCCTGCTTCTAGTCCTGTTCCCTGTTCCGCCACCATTATGGGTCTATGTAATCCTGTAGGCCAAAAAACCCCGAAACTGCATTCATTTCGCATTTATCGACTCAATATGCCCCGGCCATCAATCAGTTGGCCATTCGGCCGTCCGTCCGTCAGGTTTTTTGCCATGAATGCCGCACGATTAATCTGCCAACTGATTTCCCGTTGACGAAACAACAATGCCAGCTAATGCGGGCCAATTATTCATATTTCCACAGCCACAGGACCAGGTACCCGTGGCCAAGGACTACCTGGAGCCAGCAGCCAGGAGCCAGCAGTCGTCGTTGAATTTATGAACTTGTCCTGTGCCCAATGATTCGCATTGATTAACATTTACATACGCATGTCTGGGCCCAGAGCCGGGCACGGGCACGGCTACGGCACGGCGTTCTAGTCTCTGTTTTAGTTTCTGTTTCTGTTTCGGCTTCGGTTTTGTGTCCTTTCTGACCTGCATACAAAGTGTCCTTGTAATGTGCACTGGCAGAAATAAGTATACTTATTGAAAAACAAACTTGAAAAGGGAATTTAGGGAAAATAACACATTTTGTGATTTGTATTTAATTTTAAATTTTGCGGAGAATTTCCTAAATTTCTATTCTTGCCAGAGCAGGTTTTGTCAGGTATTTGTTGCTGATCTAGTCAGGGTTTTCATCGGTACCAGGGTTGTTCAGGGAACTTAACAGATAGCGGAATTATAACTAGTTTCGAAATTATTATTGGTAATTGCTTTGGGCTTTCTGTGGCTCTAGAAAATTACTAACTAGGGATATTCATACATATGTATATATATCGAGTGGAAAAGGTCAATAATATCCACAAAAACATCGCACTTAGTTTTTAAATAGAAAATATCGTAATGTTTGAATTATTGACATTTTAAATATCGAAAAATATTGCATTTAACGTTAAAGTTTTTGATTTATTCAATAAAATCTCCGGAAAATTGTATTCTAGTTATTTGTATTAATATTATCTATTTCTAATTTGTATTTTATATTTGTAACTACATTTGAAACATCTTCAAATATACATTTATTAAAAACTTCCTCAAATTAATTTTAAACAACAAAAGTTTGACAAAGTTTGATATATCAAACTGAATATCGATTTATCGCACTTTTAAATATCTATTTATTTATCGAGCTTGGCTTTATATATCGGTTCAGTATCGTTATATCGAAAATTTTGGCTATACCTAGCAGTAAGTGAGCCTATGCTGACACGCTTGAGTCTAGAGATATTAACACCTATTTCTTCTAAATATTAATATTTGTAAATATTAATTTGCTTTCATTGTTCAAATATCTTTTTTTGTTTTAATCGGTTCAGTATCGTTATATCGATAGTTTATATCTATGCTAAGATGGCTCCGTGTGTGCTTTGGGCTTTCTTTACCTCAAGAGAATTTTAGAGTTACATATGTTACTCTAAAAATATGAATACATTAAAAGCTATTTGTTATTAAAAGGTTAATCTTTTTACTATATTTTATTATGGTAATATGTAACTAATAATGTTTCCATATATTATTAATAATAATTACCAAATCTTTACTTAATCTCTGCTTTATCAGAAAGACTTTGCTGAATTTACTCTACCTACTATATATGTATATATATGTATATATTACAGACTTATGCCTGCATATTCGCTAGTATTTCTCCTGCTCTCCTCGGCAAACTTTAATGTTGTTAATTGCAGTTTGTAAGTGCTAAATACTTGATTTATTTTTTCTGCGTACACATTTCCGATCTGCAGAGAGCTGCTTGAGGCTATTTAGCTCTGCGGACTTCAAGTGGGCCAAAGGAAGGAAGGAGGCCAGAGGAGAGGGGCACTGCTGGGCTCCTCCGGCCATCGTCTTTTCAATTAGCCATGATGCAAAGCAGCAGCGGCAGCAACCCCTTCTTCTAACCAAAGCTACCCCCTTGAAGAGGCCTCGGCCTCCGCCACTAACCCCTCCAGACCATTGCGTTACAAGTGCAAATTAGTCGAGAGTGCCAACAAATTTAACGAGCAAATTTACACTCAGCGAGCAGCAACAGAAGGCCAACGGGGGGAGGAGGCGA
The DNA here is from genome assembly GCA_018874675.1 of Drosophila baimaii. Lineage (NCBI taxonomy): Eukaryota > Metazoa > Arthropoda > Insecta > Diptera > Drosophilidae > Drosophila > Drosophila baimaii. The sequence goes on along the minus strand of JAEIIU010004263.1, from coordinate 5,691 downwards.
AGCGGGTTCCGGAAATACAAGATGGGGAGCGGAGCGGAGCGGAGGGGGGCGGTCCTTGAAGCCGTGACCCGAGTGCATGTCCCTGGCTCGATCTCACAATTGCCCGGACTTCCCAGCCAGAATTTCAGCTGAGCTGCCGCCGCACTGAGGCAGTTGCAAATTTGCCAGCCTTTTTTTTTGCTTTTCTTCTTTTTTTTCGGGGGTTTCCCGCTGCCGCCCCCCTGTGGGCAACTGTGCAACTGTGTGTGTGTGTGTGAGTGTGTCTGTGTTTTAATTTAAGCAACACAGCGCCGCAATTGCCCCAAAAAAGAAGGAACAAAAAAATAAAAAAAACCAAAATGATTCCGAGAAATGGGGCTAACTTTCGGCAGGGCGAAATTTTCATGCCCTTGCAACTTTAATGCAACTTCAACATAACGAAATTCCCTAAAACAAAAATAAGTTGTGCTTATTTAAGCTGCAAGAAAATAAAATAAAACATATTTGAGGGTAAAAAACTGATGTTAAAGGAAGTAAAATGTTTGAGAACTTGTCAGATATGTTTTTAGCATTGTCAAAGTTTTAATAAGTATCTAGTTTCCAGCTAGACTCCATTGGGAATTCTAGTGCAAGGACTGTGGTAAGTTCGCTAATGCTGAGGGGGCCCCTTGTGTGCTTTGGGCCTTTTTTTTCTTATTGTGAAGTTCTAATTTGAATGGTTTGTATTTAGTTTTAGTTGAAGGTTGGGGTGTTTCCTAAGATTATTAATATAAGTATGTTTTTTTTTTTTAATATTTAATGTTTAAAATATTTAAAAAAATAAATTTTATAAAATATATATAACGAATATAGTTAATAATTTGTTTCTTTTATTAAATATACTTTAAAATATGTGTTTTATATATGTATTAGTTATTTTCTAAGGGTTTTTTAAATAAATATAATAAAAATCGCACTTTTTTTGTGCTTTTTTGTCAAATTAAACATTTTATAGCCGACTTTTAGGCAGCATTTTAATTGATTTCAAATCACCACTAACTTGGAATATTCCTTCTGCCTGACAAAACCTTCACCGCGTGAAAAATACCCCTTTTGCCAGGGCATGAAAATGAGAAAAAAAGTGAAAAGCCTTGTGGCAAGGCGAACCTTTTCCTCCGCCGACTTTTCTGGGACGACGACTTTCCCTCGCTTTTCCGTTTGTCTTATTACGCCTGGGCGTTGGCCACTTTATGCCGGAGCCGGTTGCTCCTTTTTCTCCCAGCCGTCGCCGCCGCCGCCGCCTCCCTTAATCTGTAAGTATTTCCTTTGATTCGCAGGCAAAGGCGGCAGTGGGCAGTGTGTGTTTGTCGTTGGAAATTGATTCAAAAATTGGATACAGCAGCAGCAGCAGGAGCCACCATACAGTCAGGTGGATGGAGGAACCAGAACCGGAGCTGGGTAACCTGACAGGTTCCAGGTTCCCGGACCGACCTCCGCCCTTGGGCCAATCCATCCCAGCTGCAGCTTCTTGGGGCCAGCAGCTGTGAACCCATGTCAACTTTAATTGAATTTGATAGAACGGATATTTAGCCAAGGCTGCTCCGCACCATTTACACCATTAGCAAAAAGGGGGGCACCACCTACATCATACACTGGGAGAAAAGCGGTCTACCTCTCTCGCTTGCCAGCCCTTTATATATTTGCAATTAAATTCGAGTGGGAAGAAGGAACCTTCTTGGGCAGCTGTCAAGTGTTGGAAATAAATTTCTGGGTCAAACAGACAGCAGGGATATACTTATGTTTGTATATGTTTTCTTGTGATGGAACTGCTTAAGGTGGGATTTTTAGGTCAAGTATTTAAGTTTAAGCTAGGAAAATACAAATTTTATTTGATATTTCAAGCTCTGTTAAATAATAATCCAAGAATATATATTTTTCTTTGCTGTGGTTGTGGATTTCTTTAAAGATTTGTGGCTCAACTTTTTACTCACTAAAAGTACTTGATAAATATTTGATTAAATAAATATTTGTAATATTTTAAAGGCTCACTAAAAATGACCAAGAAGCTCTCTCCACATGACCTAATGTCTTGTCAAAAAACACATAAGGGTCTATGCATCCTTGTATCCTTGTAAATGTAGCCTAGTTATGTTTGCTCGTTTCTATTTGTTGCTCTTGAAATATTTATGTGATGGCTCCAGCTCCTGCTGCTGCTGCTCTTCCTGTTCCTGTTCCTATTCCTCCTTCTTTTCCCTACTCCCCCCCTGGCAGTCACTCAAATCCTGAACCAAATCCGTTGTGGCGAATATATAGTGACTCATCATTCCCCAAAAACCTACAAAGATGCTTCCCCGCCTGCAGATGACATGACCCGTGCAGCAACGAGTGCAATTCCCCAGCCCTGTACCCGAAATAACCACTTGAATATTACATGGGACAGGTACATTATCTCTATTTTTGTGGCTTCAACTCTTTCGATTTATGTCACAGCCCTTGGGGGGGCGGGGAGGGGGGAAGGGAGAACAATTGTCATTAATTTTGGCCCGGCAGCTTGGCGCGGTTGGTGATTAGCAAAAGTGGCCCGCAGACCGGTTTTTGGCCAACGGTTAGATAGCTCTCTTTGCGCACTGTTTCTGCAATCCAAATTGAATGTCAAATTACAAGCGGCGCATGTGTTTGTTATTATTATTATTATTATTATTATATTATTCTCTTTTTTTTTTGTATAATTTTTTTGCCCTGACAAAGTCTGTGTCCAATTTTTGCTCCACAAAATAAAGCTGGCCTTGGGCCGCACTTTGTTTGGTTTTTTTTTTAAGGTTTGGTTTAAGGCATTTCGGTGACTTGGAAGTACCAAGTTTTTTTGGCAAAATTTGAGTATAAATTGGTTGAAATTAAGTCATTTCTTATCACACAGCGTCCGGCATTCGATTTGCTAACAACTCGCGGTTTTCAGTCAACCAAATTTACTACCAAAATGGCATTCAAGGTGGGTTTTAGGCATACAAATCAAAGGAATATAGCAGGAAATAATAATAGTATCTTAATGGTATTATTAGAGACAATATTTCTAATTAAAAGAAATATTTTAAACTAATTTAATATAATTATTTAATTAATTATATTATTTCCCTGCAGTTTGTGGCCCTCCTGGCTCTCATTGCTGCCGCCAGCGCCGGTGTCCTGCCCGCCGCTCAGGTGTATCATGCCGCTCCCGCTGTGGCCACCTATGCCGCTGCTCCAGCGGTGGTCAAAACTGTGGCCCATCCTGTCCTGGCCAAGGCCGATGATGAGTACGATCCGCATCCGCAGTACAAGTTCGCCTACGACGTGCAGGACTCGCTGAGCGGTGACTCCAAGAGCCAGGTGGAGGAGCGTGACGGTGATGTGGTTCGCGGCGAGTACTCGCTGAATGATGCCGATGGCTTCAAGCGGATTGTGCAGTACACCTCGGATCCTGTCAATGGTTTCAATGCGGTGGTTCACCGTGAGCCGCTGGTCGTCAAGGCCGTGGTCAAGGCCGTTGCCCCGGTGGCCTATGCCGCCCCCGCCGTGGCCTATCACCACTGAGGTTGACCTGCCTAGGGGTCCTTTTTGTTAACTTAGTTTTAATTGTTGTGTGTTGCCACAAATAAATATTTGTATTTTTTTTTTGCCATTTAATAATATGTTTTTTCTTGACTTATTATATTGTTTTTAATAAGAGAATATTCTGCAATGCTTCCTGTATGTATATTAGTCCTATTCCTATATTTTAATTAGTCAAGGAATAACTAGGAATATTTGCGTGAAATCCAGCTCTGTTTTAGCCCTAAAATCTCTGTGTCTTGCCGCATTTAACAATACGCCATGGCGGGTGTCAATGGCGGCGTATATCCCCAGGATTTGGCCTGTCAGAGGGAGCCCAAGGAAAACAAGTGGCTTGACTTGGCTCGGCTTGGCTTGGCTGGGCTTGGCCTGGGGGGCAATCCATTGGTGGCCAGGATAAACGGATTACCCGGTCGAGACGCTGACGAGGCCGAGGTCTTTTGACAATTGAATTGTATCCCTTGGCGAGAGTTCGGATATCTATATATATATATATCTTAAATATATATTTAGACTATGCTTTCCCCACACACACACACACACATCGTGACGGCATGCATTCCCGCTCTACATTCGCCCGCCCTTCGCAAATATTTGCTGCACTCTCGCTCCGTGGAGTAAATCAAAGGCATTCCCTGCCATTTACATGGAGCAGGAACGGAGCTCCGTGCCCGCCGAGTCCTGGGCATGCTTTGCTTTTTATTCCAATGCCGTTTGCCTTTGTTATTAAATTGCCAGCCACATTGCGCACACTGGGGAGTATTTATTAAGTCATAAGCTTGAACCCACACACGAGGCGAGGAGTGGGTCCTTGTGAGTCCTGGCAACACTCGCGCACAGATGCAAACGACGTACAGTCCACACCTACAGCTACACCTACTACTACTACACGCTAACACACCTAAAAACAAACACAAAAAAATTAAAAATAAAAATAAAATAAAACACCCGAACCCAGGGAAAAGTTTTCTAGACAAGAAGAAAGTGCAAAGAAAGTTGGAAAAGCAAGGTAAAGGCAAGGCAAGGAGTTGCATTAAAAGTTCTATGAATACTTATAATGAATCAATCGAATTAAAGTCTATTGAAATATGTGCACAGAACCTGCATGAAATATGCCAAAAAGGAGTAATTAAAATATTTATTAATTACAAAATAACTAGTTTCTTTGGAAAATCTATTGTTTTTCTCAGCCGGAATACAAGCAAAAATATTCACAAGAACACTGTTAGTATTTATTATAAAAAATTACAAGTTTTGATTACTTAGAAATGTGGTAATGCTAATAAATCTATTTAAAACCTAAAAAAGCTCAAAGAAGTTGGCCCAAAAAATCTGGAAATAATATTCCAAGCAGTTTCTTTAATTTCAAATGGCAGTGTATTTTTTTTGCAGCACCTGCAATGCCGTGAAAAACAGTGAAAACACCAATTTCCCTCTCTCCCTGGGCTCTGAAGTATTTGCGAGTGGATGTGGGTGGGTGGGTGGTTGGGTGGTTGGGTGTGTGTGCTGGGTGGTGCTAGGTGGCTGACTGCCGGCAATTGTACTGCGAAAAGTTTGCGAATCTTAACGATTTGCTTATTGTTCTTTCCCGTTATGCATTTACCGAGTACATATTTAAGCTGCGAGTTCCCCAAAAAGGAGTGCCCTCTAGACGAGCGAGAGACTTGGGCATGGCGAAAAGTGTGAATCTCTGAAGGAGTTTATTGGTAATGCCATTTCCATCAGAAAATATAAAACTACTCCAGTTTGAGTTAATTTTAAGTGGGTAATAAATTAACGTAATTAAGTAATAGGTTTCAGAGGTGGAATAACTCAAATTTTATTGTTTTTCTTAGCTTTGAGATATTTTTTAGCAATTTTCTTGACTGATTTTTAAGTTTAAAGTTCTTGTAGTTGCCAATATCTGTTTAATTGTTTCGTGTTGGTTTTGAAAGATATTTTTAAAGATATTTATAAAATAAATAAAATATGTATAACATTTTATTAGAAGCTTCTTAAGATATTAATGTAATTAATTGTAAGTTCATTAAGATATTATTAAGGATATAAAATAATTTTAATTTATATAATAAAAATAATTCGTTAGCGAACTCGAGGTCATAAGATCGGCCTAATTATTTATAGACACCACTATGTTTGTTTTGA
>JAEIIU010004239.1:0-14308 GCA_018874675.1 Drosophila baimaii | reverse complement strand
CCTTCACTGCGTTGCAAACATCATGGCAAAACTATAATACCCTCTGCAAGGGTATAAAAATATAAATTACAATCATAGCAAGCCACAATTCCTTCCTTGAATTCCCCAGAAAACTCGTTGATCAGCGCCCAGTTCGCTGCCATTGTTCTGATTTCAAATTAATTTTACTCGCGGGGTCTTGTGCAAATCAAATTGATTAATATTTCAGTTAACAAGACGAGTAAACAATTTATACAAAATCACGAAATCAAGAAATAGGCAAGAGATATGTATGTTGGGGAAAAAAGCCCAGTGCCCCGACCAAAAGTTACTCATTCGCAGGCGAAATCTGGGTCAATTTCGATATTTATACCATATCAATTGTTATTATTATTTGAGGTAGATAGCTTAATTTTGTTTTTGTGTATATACCTTTTAAATGTTTATTTACATGAACATCAAAAAAAATAAGGTCAGTGTTCCTTGTTAACCATTTATGAGCCAATTGGAATGATAATGAAATTAATATAGGGAAACTATAGAAACTATTAAAAAGAAAATAGGGAGTGTTATGTGATTGGCTGTTCATAAAGAAAAATGATTGAAATTATAGCTACACTTGAGCAAATCTTGATTGTGAATATTCACAGAGAATTTAAACGATAACATCCAGCTTATAATTCCCAAGTAATTTTTCTTAGAGTCTGCGAAAGCCTTCATTTAAATATTTCTGTAACACTAGATGAAAACAGAGTATACCAGATTTTATGCAACGCTTTGGGAAATCTCGATTATAAATATTTACATAGCAAACCAAAAAAAAACAAAAAAACCATTACAACCTGCTTAAAATTCACAAGTCTTTTTTTATAGAGCCTGGCGATGCTCTACTTTTGATATTTATGTAAGAATTAAGCTGGAAACGAAGTATTGTACAGCTTCACTTTAACATATCTTTATTATAAATATTTACAAAGAATAAACCAATAAAAACCATAACGACCTGCTTATAATTCCCAAGTCTTTTTTCTTAGAGTCTGGGAATACCTTAATTTAAATATTGCGGTAACACTTTAGATGGAAACGGAGTATACCCAATTTTATAGCTACACTTCGCGAAATCTCGATTATAAATATTTACATAGCAAACCAAAAAACCAAAAAAAAAACCATTACAACCTGCTTAAAATTCCCAAGTCTTTTTTTGTAAAGCCTGGCGATGCTCTACTTTTGATATTTATGTAACACTTGAGCTGGAAATGGAGTAAATTACAGCTTTACTTTAAAATATATTAATTTTAAATATTTAAATAGAATATATCAACAAAAACCATAACAACCCTCTTATAATTCCCAAGTCTTTTTTCAACGAGCCTGGCAATGCCCTAATTTCAATATTTCCATAATGCCTTCGCTGGAAACGAAGTATACCCCTTTTCCAGGTGGCAAGTGCCCATTGAACACCACAATCTGATGTCATCGGTGTCATCGATCACCGTCGTCGTCGTCGTCGTCGTCAACGATTGGACGTTGGGACAATCTTTAAGTGGCTGGCGATCGGATGGCCAACTCTCAGGTGTTCTCTGGCCACGATTAGATAAATCAGTAGTAGTTGGAACAATAGACAAAGCAAGCGATTTATTGTGTCACAGAAGGCCGCTGACGATGACGATGACGATGGGGATGGGGATGGGGATGAGGATGATGTTGATGATAGCTGGGGCCAGGAGGCTACTGGACTCGCTGGTGCTGTCCACGCTGCGCAGACCCATTTGGAGGTACTCGGAGTAGTCCAGCGTGTTGTTCATGGCGCGTATCCAGTCCACAAACTGTGAGACATTGGTGTAGACGCCCGGAAAGCCGGGATCCGCACAGCCCACGCCCCACGAAATGATGCCGGCCAGGTGACCATCACAGACCAGCGGTCCACCCGAGTCACCCTGGCAGGCATCGATGCCGCCCTGCAGGAAGCCGGCACACATCTGGGACTCGGGCTGCCTGTAGATGAGACGGCAGAGCGCCTTGCTCAGAATGGGCACCGGTGCCTGTTGCAGGGATATCGTTTTGTCACGCTGGAAAGGGTGAAATAATAATTCAAAAATAAATTAATTAATTAATTAATTAATTAATAATTTAAGACACACACACACTCACCTTCATGGCCCTGCCCCAGCCATGAATGAGGCAGGAGGTGCCCTCGGGCGGCGCCTGGGCGGCCAGCGGCACTGCACGCACCGTTTGCGATGCCCAGGGAATATAGCCATTCAGGAACAACAGGGCTATGTCATTGGCCAGGGTGCTGGAATTGTACTCCTGATGGCCAATGATCCGCTGGACGAGATACTCCTGGGTGTTGCGGTCCATCTGATCGATGGCACTAATGCCGGCCACCACCACGAATAGTTCGGGTTTGCGATATTGGACCGTACCCGTTGCCGCTTGCGTGCCATTGCTATATATATATATATATATGGAGAATAGGCTTAGACTTAAGTAAATTGGGATCAGGGGAGGGGAAAACCGATACGTTTTGGCCTTGCTTTACACTTAATAAATAATGTATAATCATGTTAATATATCTTTTATACTTTTAAGACCCAAGTTCAGGGTATTACCAAGCTTAAACCCTTAATTATGTAGGGGGGCGAGCTGTTAATTAGCCAAAATATAACGGTAATTCCTTTTATGGAATAATTTAAGGACAACACTTATCACCCACATGGCATAGCAATGGGCAGCAGAGCAGACCAACCGCTGGGAGATCACTGCTCCGCCACAAACATGGCCCAGTCCAAAGCGATGTTCATGAATGGAGCGCCTGCGCACGGACACCTGGAAGGGCACCTGGTCAATGGTCACCGTATAGCCGCCCACCACCTTGGGCAGCCGCACAAACGACGGCGAGTCTTCGCCGGCTTGGACTGGAGCTGGATCGTGTACGGATTCGGATTCGGGTTTCGGTTGGGATTCACGCTGCTGGCCATAGGCGGCCAGGGTCAGTGACAGCAGCATCAACGGCCACTGGTGGTGGTCCATCTCCATCGCCAGGCCAGAAGCTCGACGATATCCGTTCGATGGGAAATAGTTTCTAAGATCTGATGACAAATGGATCAAAGTCTAAGCGATGGATTAACCTCTATTTTGAAATAAAGAAACCTCTAGGGGGATTTTAAATACATTTAAAAGAAGCCTAAAAGTAGGCAATACATTTTTGTGACTTCTTAAAATCAAAAGAGCTTGGCTCTTCCCCCAAAAGACATTGCATTTTCCAATTTCTTTTCTTGAAAATATTAAATAAATTCATTTATTTGCTAAAAAAAAAAAACTACTTAAGTTACAGGCGACGAGTCAAGTCACTGCGACGTGGCCAGGGAGCCACCACCAGTGGCCAGGACCGCGGCCAGCGCCAGTGGCAGCCACCAGAGATCGGTTCGGGATCGCAGGGGACCGGCGGCATTCCGATAGATCGAATAGTTAAACGAACTATTCTGCTGCACAATCCAGCCGTTGTAGTACGACACATTGGTGTACACGCCCGGATATCCGGCCAGGGCACATCCGGTGCCGTAGGACACAATGCCGGCCAGCTGGTTGCCACAGTTCAGCGGTCCGCCGGAATCGCCCTGGCAGGCATCGACCCCGCCCGTTGAGTAGCCGGCACAGACCTGGGAGACGGGCACAATCTCGTAGGCCGAGCGGCAGGGCTCGTAGGCCACGATGGGCACCACGGCCGCCTGCAGGCTGTTGCTGCTATAGCCACCCTGGAAGAGGAGGAACAGAACAGGAACAGAGAGTATTATGAGATCCAAGTCCCAATCCCAATGAGGCTCCTCCTCCTCCTACTTACACTATAGAGCACTCCCCAGCCGGAGATGGTGCAGGTGGTGCCCGTGGCCACCGCGCCACTGTTCAGGGGCAGAGCCTTCACTGTGGCCGAATTCCAGGGTATGTAGCCATTGATGAACATCAGGGCAATGTCATTGGTCAGCGTGTTGTGGTTGTAGTTTTCGTGAATAATCAGCTGCTGGACATAGTACTCCTGGGTGTTGGCGGTGGAGCTTCGCAGATTGCTGCTGCCCATGACCAGGAAATATTCCCCAGCCGTTCGATATTTCTTGGTATCGGAACTGGAATATTAAAAAAAAAATATTAAATAATAAATATTAAAGAAAAGAAGGCCAAGGATACCCACTTGTAACAACAATGGGCGGCGGTGGCCACCAGACGCTGGGAGATCACCACACCGCCGCACAGATGTCCGGATCCATAGCTGCGTCTGTCGTTGGCCGTCAGGCGAATCGATACCGTGTACGGCACCGTGGAGATGTCCACCGCTTGGCCGCCCACAATCTTGGGGTCGATCTTGCTGGACACGGGAGTTGTCACCTCAGTTCCAGTATCTGCAAAAGAGTACCGAAAAATGTATAGATTTCAGTATCAACTCTTTTGTTATTAGCTATACGTATCCTCTCCAAGATTACCATTATTAAGGAACCCTTAAGAAATAACTGAATACTACATAGAGCAAATTTGGTTGATAAATTATAACAATTCTATAGTAAATGCATTGACTTGACCTTTCTACCAACAATCTACAGTTGAAATGTTTTATCGAAGGGATAAGATGTTTACTTTATTTTCTTTTTATTTTCTTATACTTTTCCCTTATCATCCTTTATGCCAGAACCAGTTGAGAACTCTAAGAGCACACTTACATATATAAAGAAATTCTTTTTCACCCTCTCTCTCTCTCTCTCTCTTTTCTCTCTTGAAATGAACGTTCGGCTGTTTGCTCTTGCGCTCTCGCTTTAAGTACGAGAGCAGTTTTCGCTCTCTTGACCTTGACACATGTATGTATGTATGCGTGTGCCCCATATCTTTCTCCCTTTTTCTATCACTCTTTGCCTACAATGTACAAGCAATAACAAACTAGAGCTTGTTAGAATAATTTGTATATGGTAGTCTCTCTCAGCTTTGTTGAGGACATGGCATAGGAAGACTCTAAATATTTTCAGAGCCATGCGCTAGACAGAGATAGCAAGCGAAGGACTAAACAAATAGAGTCCTAAAAAGAGTAAACCTTTCCCGATGAACCTACCTCATATTATTCTACCATGAATTAGAGAGTTTCCTTGTAGGTGCACTAAGAGAGAGCTTTGCACTTTTATCTTTAAACAAAATCATGGAAAATTACAAGATAAACATAAAGCCGCCATAATTCCACTGCTAAGTGACTGTAGAAGTTGCTAAATTTAACCAATAGCCATTATTGCGGTGTATATAATATATAATAAAAGTATAACAGCTCGTAACCATTACTAGCATTCAAAATCTGACTCACTCCCGACTATAGGTAGATTTCCATATATATATTGAATACCTAACTGAACCATAATAATGGGTTATCGAAGGTGTAGCAGATAATAGCTGGGAAGTTTTTGCTATACAGGAACGATGAAACACACAATATCAGGAAAGCTTTATGGATGATACTTAACGTCAATTGATATATGGTTTTATAGCTTATTCTTTTTTATTCCGAACAAAAAACACAAAACAATCTAATCGAAGGTTTTGCTTTTCAGACACTTCTTGGAAAAGTACTTAGGTAATTGCGGCTATAATGGGTTGGCTTTAAGAGGGGGGGTGGAGATTATTATTATTATATTATATATGTATTATTGATTAGCATTTCTATATCTTATTTGATATAAATAACTTGAAAGGTTATGAAGGTTAACCTTGAATTAATGCTCCACTTTAAATCTCACTAAATTTCCTTTATTCTCTGACATTCTCTTCACAAACTTAAATTTTTGCAGGTATGTTTGGTATCTACCACCTTATAATTTACATGATATTCTTGTATCTTCAGTTATTACAATGAAAAAAAACATCAACACATATAGAAAAAACGAACTTGAAGAGATAACTACTTCTCTTAACCTGTGCCTGTGGGTTTTACCCGATAATTCAACACTGTTTTTTCGTTATATTACATTGCCGAATCTATCACCTATTGGGGCAAGTAGCGCCGCCGCCTACACTCGTAATGCCCCAATATCGGGGCAATAGATAACCGCCAAATCGTGACTCACTTTCGCCGGAGGCCAAAACACCGAGAAGTAGCGATATAACCAGCAAAATTCTACCCATCGCGAAATCCATTTCTTTGGCACAATTCAAATAGGAATACTTTTATTTTGTTCCCGCTGCTGATGGACACGAGTGGCTACAATTATCGACCGAATTTCTTAAATCGAGCCACCGCAATGAGCCATCAGACCCATGGCCAGTTGATATTACTTGTGGTGGGTGCCTGCCTATGCCTATGCCTGTGCCTGTGCCTGTGCCTGGGCCTGGGCCTATCTTATCGCTATAACTGTGCGTAAATTGAATGTCGCCAAAGCCCCAAAGACCCAGCCCCGGTGCCCGATGGCTCGATCGGGTGTCATAAAAGTAAACAAATGCCAAATCAGAGCGCAAAATTCACATTTGATTTCGATGGCGATTCACCAGGCGCGAATAGATTAGCCGCTCCCACGGGCGGCACCACCTGCATTTTGCCAATATCCCCGAGAGCTCAATGTCATGTCCAGGTCCTAGGCCTTGAATGAAGACGTCACTTGTTTATTGTCTTCCTTGTTTATTAGCAAATATATATTTACATATCTTTCTTCATATTCATATACTCTTTGTTTCTTGCATTTCCTTTTATTTCTTACAGTTTTTCAACTCTAAAGAAATACAACTTTCTTCTTTCACTGTAATCTTAAGATGCATAACGCCCTCAGGTTATATATTCTTTTTGTTATATCCCTTTATCAGTGGGTAGGTTTGTTTTATATTAATTTGTACGTATCAGATGTGTGCTTTTAGTCAAAAACAAAACACAATGCTTAAAATCTATAGAGATCCATACGCCTTCGACTACTTAGTCACCCTGCTTAAGCTTCTTAACCACAGGGCCGCCGCCGCCGCCCAGGATCGAACGCAGTTCGTTAAGCTCTTGGTCGCTGTCAGTAAGAGGAGGATCGTTGTTCTTATCTTCTGCCTTTTCCTCATCTATTTCAGTCTTCACTGTAGTAGCTTCAGCTTTTGGCTTTTCCTCATCTATTTCAGTCTTTACTGTGGCAGCTTCAGCCTTTGGCTTATCCTCATCTATTTCAGTTTTCACTGTGGTCGCTTGAGCTACTGGCACCTGTGGCGCCTTAGTATTTTTCTTTTTGATTTGCTTGACGCCGCGATTGGGATTGAGCTCGATAAGCCAATCGGCCAGTGCATCCTCCTGGGAGCTTTGCGAATTTTTGAACTTCATTTGCGGCTGTTGGAGGCGCTGCCTCACCTTGCGTTCCAAGTGCACTCTATTGCTCTCCAGAGTCTGACGTTTTCTGTGTGTTAGATATGGAAAGATAGATACATAAATTAGATTATATTAGATACTACAAATAGTTATGTTACTTCTAATTTTCTCAGACAAACCTGCCGTGAGCTGACGAGCTAGATGAACCAGGACTAGTCATGTCCGATGTACTGGAGCCAACTGATGACGTTGATGGCGTTGATGGCTCTTCCCGTGGGCGCAAACGAGAGGGTGCTCCGGTCGGAAATATATCCCCCAGCTGCCTGTAAGCAGCTGCGTGTTGCAACACCTCGCCATTCACATCGTTGAATAATTGTACATCGAAAACCTTGGTCTTCACAGTGGCTAAATGAAAGACTTGAAGTAAGAAAGCAGATAATACATTAAATATAGCCTTAAGACTTACTTCTGCGCAGCTGAAATCCCTCCCGGCGAAACTGCGCCAACTCCTTGTCCTTGTCACAGAGCTTACCCGTAAGGGTAACCACCAAGTCGCCCAGTTGTTTGCCGGTGGCGGCGGCGTCCACAAATAGCTGACGGTAGAACTGGGAAAAAGGAAGAAAAATATGATATATAACAAGTCAGTAACCCTTGCAGATGATTTGTTACTTATTAAACAAGATTTTGATCACCTAAGAGCATAAATTACACGAGACACCCTGTTACGCATGTATGTTTATGTGGTAGCTTTCAGATATAGTTGTCTGATTTTAATGAACATTTTAACAAAGTGCTTTTATAACTTAAATAGAGCATGTATAATGTAAAATGTATGAAAAAGGTAAAATGCATATGTCAAATATGAGTTTAGACCTATCTTTCCTATAGCAGCTATTTGATATTTTGGTCCGATTTCAGTGAAATTTCTAGAAGGTGGCTTTAATTATATTAAAAAGGCACAACTAAAGTTTCATTTGAAAATCTTGAAAAATATCGAAAATATTTGAATTTTTTGCGATCGTTTCTATGACAGCTATAGGATATAGTAGTCTGATTCATGTCGTTCCGACATATATACTGTTTGCAAAAGATATAAGAGTATCCTGAAAGTTTCAACCCGATAGTTCAAAAACTGAGGGACTAGTTTGCACATAAGACGGACAGACAGGCGGACAGACATGTTTAAACTTGCTAAAACTATATAAATATAAGTACAACATTGAATTACTTAAGTTAGAACCTTGGCCATCCAGCCCACATTTGATTTTCATGGGAAAATGCATTTTCTTCAGACTTCTGGCCCTTAATTACACTTCTTCTTGGCCGGGAGCCACTGTACGAACAACACTTACCACTCCCGTGTCCATGGACATGAGGTGCCACTGCCATTTAAGGGGCACCGGTGTTCCTGGCATCACAAACTCTAGGGCCAGCACCCGAACGCCAAGCGCATTGAACTCCTTGGCCAGCGAAGCCTGCGTGGGCTTGCTGGACATGAGGGCCTTACGTACCGGCTCCTCCGGGAACTTGATGCGTGGATTCATGTTCTAACAGAGTCGAGAGGAATTAGATATTGTTTGCCATGTAAAACAATGAATACTACACTCACCTTCAGACGCTGCTTGAAGTCATCATAGGACAGGGCCTCCACGAAAGTCAGCATGTCGGCCTCGTTGTGGCAATAGAAGGTGAGACCGCGATCGGAGTTTCCCACGCCGCTGGGGACAGTCTCCAGGCATGAAGTGACATGCTGGACGCCATTTAGTTCGAGCAATTTAATCAGCATTTTTATTCCGGTTAATTTCAACACAAAACCAAACAAATCAGAAAGCTAACAGCACGGCGGCACTGTAAAATCAGGTGTTCTCTTTTCACACACTTTCAGGAGGCGCGGCTGTTAAGGCCACGGAGTTCAAATTTGGAAAGGAATATTCTGGAAGGAATTCGTGGAAAGGCGGAAGTTCCAGCTTCCAGCAGAGCTGCTTCGATTGGAAAATGGAGGAAATCTCTAGAAATGTTTCAAGAATAATGGTAGCTAGTCGCTGTGTTTAGTGGTAGCCATGCTTAACGTTAAGCCAAATAGTGCTGTTAAGCGCACTGTTAAAATTGTATTTCTGTAACGGATTTTATTATTTGATAACATAAAAGGAATAATAAATAAGAACAACTTTCTGTAACTTGCTTTTATTTTGTTATATTTATAATTTGTTGTTATTTGATTGTGCTTCATTATTGTTATTATGCCTTACCAATGCTGCCAAGATATTTTATACATTTCGTGTAAAATGTACACGGTAAGCTTATACAACAGCGCGAGCTTTAAGCTCGCTTAACAGCACTTGGCCTGTCTGTTAACATTAACAAGCTGGCAACCCCTGGAAAGCAAAAGCTGTCTTTATCGATATATCTTCGATATCGACACATCCGATAGTCTTAGCCAATACCGCCAATATTTGAATTTCAACATATTTTGTAATCGATATTGATTTATTTCGTTTTAAACATATATATATTTGTTTTGTATGTAATACATATTGTGTTTGTGTTCGTTTGCATTAGCTTATCAAAAAATTCACATCTCCACTCGCGATTAACTAGATTTTATAATTCATAATTAATGTTTTTTTGTTTTTTTTTTCTGTTTTTTGTTTCAAAATTTTCACTACCAAAAAGAAATGTATTTATATTTCATGTATATTCCCGACGTATCTCATTCACATTGAATGCCAATCAATACCGTTTGTGTGTGTGTGTATTTTTATATATATATTTATATATATATGTAGTTCATTTAACTAATCCGCGGTTCGTATATATAGACATATATTAAAGTGTATTATTATTAGTATTATTATTATTAATATGTTTTTATGTATATTTTAAGATCCTTATGCGCGTACAAGATCAGTTGAAGAAAACAACAAATGTAAAAAAAAAAAAACATGGGAATTTCTTCAGGAAAGGTTCGCCTTGTTTGATTATCTTAAACTAGCCTGCTCTTAGCTGTCTTTTCTCAGCCCAATTCACTCCTAAATCAGCCTGTGGCGTCGCTGCTTGACATTGCGCTTCTGCTGCTGCTGCTGCTTCTTGGGTTTCCTCATGGCTGGTCCTCAAATCTGCGGTCGTGTCCAGAGCTCGCTCAGATCCTTCTTCACCTTGCCCAGCTCTGTAAGTAGGAATTGGTTTGAACTTAATGCCCAGTGAGTTGGAACGCTTCTTCTTCTACTTTGAGTCTATCACATCCCCCTCACCCCCCCACCTTACCCAGCTGGGCGGGCAGGACGCCGCCATTGCGGAAGCCCAGATCGAAGCGAGGCTGCACTCCTCCCAGCTGGCTGGCCGCGGACGAGGAACCAGAGTTTCGGAATGCCGTGCCACTGAAATGAAGAAGGAATGTATTAATTGGGGATCTTTCTCTCTGCCAGGTAACTCTCCCTCTCTCTTCCCACCTGTACGGATGCTTCAAACAGCCATAGACCTCACGGTAACGTCCGTACAATGTGCCATAGGAAACGCCCAAAATGCGGGCGGCCTTCTTCATCTCGAGTCTTTTGTTTTTAATGGCATCCAATACCTGGAAATATATAACAAATAATATAATAAATATTACAATAAATAATATAATAAATCATATATTAAATAAAATAAGCTTTTCTCAACTTACACGCTTAGTGAAGGGCTCCTCCCAGAACTGGGGACGCCTTCCCTTGGCCAGATAGTCATCCATTTTGATGACATCCTGCCACTGCGACAGCTCCTCGTTCGTCAGCCGCAGCTCGGCGGCATCGTAGTCCTCCAACTTAATGTCCGGATAATCACCCGCACCACCACTGCTGCTGCTGCCGCCAGGTTCCTGCTGGCTGCTGCCGCCGGCTGCCGTTGATGAGGAGGCGGCCGAGGCAGCCACGGCCACAGCAGCAGCAGCGGCCACGGCAACGGCAGCGGTGGCGGCGGCTGCACTGGCCGCCACATTGGGTGCAAATTCGTGTGCCATTAGCATGCCGTGTTCGTTGATCAAATAGCCACAGGAGGAGGAGGAGGAGCCAGATCCACTGCCAGCACCAGCAGCACCAGAACCTCCTGCTCCGCCGCCGCCGGCGGAGGCCTCGTACTTGCAGGCAATGCTGGCCGGGATGAGGGAGGCAGGAAGCGGCGACTCAGCCCTGTTCGCCACCAAATGCTCGTTCTCGATCTCCTCCACCGGCTGCGGCAGTGCCAGCACATCCTCCTTCTCCGCCTCTGTGGCGGCGGCACCTTCTCCTCCTCCCGATGACTTCTCGTACAGACGCCGGGCATGACGCAGCTTGCCATGACGCTCGCGTCGCTCGCTTATCTTCTCCAGCTTCTTGGCGGCACTGCCCGTGAGGTGCTGCGATGTGCTGCCGGTGGTCAGGACTTCCGGATCCGTTTCATCATCTCCAGCACCAACGGCCTCCGGTTCCCGCTTGTTGTTGTTGTCGCCGCCGCCGCCATCGGTGGGGATCTTGGGCGTGGGACTGCGACGTGACTCGGCCCACTCCTGGGCCCCAGCCTCCTGCTCATGGGCCTCCGACTGGAGGAGCTGCTGCTGCTGTTGGTGGCGCAGGCGCTGGCGCTGTTTGGGCGGGCAGGCGGCTGGCGGGGAGGCCAGCGAGGCGGCATGGGCCGCCACCAGGGGCGGCTCCTCGGCGAAATGGCGTGCCGTCTCCAAATAGGCGCGCTGAGCGGGCTCCAGGTTGGCGGCATACTGGGCCAGCTTGCGCCTGTCAAAGATATTTACATATTTCCAATTCTTAATTTAAAATTCACTTCTTTCGAGGATTTCAAGCTTACACATTGAACACATCGTAGGAATCGTCTAGTGGCGGACGTCCCCGCTTGCGCTTGGGTCCCAGATAGTGCTCCACGGGTGCTGTGCCCTCCAAGGATGAGCCGCCGCCTATCGCTCCGACTCCAGGGCCAGCTGCACCCGGATGGGGTGTCATCACGGGCATGCGGCCCAGCATGCTCTCCATGCCGGGAGATAGGCGGTCGCGCTCTCTCTCCCGCTCCCTATCCAGAAGCGTGGAGCTGTGCAAGTGCGACGATGGACCCTGCTGCTGCTGCTGCTGCTGCTGTTGTTGCTGCTGTTGCTGCTGCTGCTGCTGCTGGAGGAGCAGGTCCTGGGCAAAGCTCTCCGCCAGACTGCGCGGCGGTGAATGGAATTCAGCGGCGGCCATAGGAGGCGGCGGACCATCCTCGTCATCGCGCCAAGTGACCTCGGCCAGGCCCTTGATCTTCAGGTCATCGGCGGTCTTTAGCAGCGAAGGGAGACTAGCCTGTGCATTCAAAAAAGACCAAAAGAAGAGGGTTTTAATTGGTAAATATATTTAATTTTAAATATTTATTATATAGAAAATAGAAATCAACAAAATGAATATTATATTCCCTCAGATATCACCACCACCACTCACATGCTCCACATTGATCTCGCCCTTGTACATGAACTCAATCAAGCACTTGACCTCCGCAAAGGTCACATCCTTCATAATGATTATCGGATCCCGTTCGCTGGCATAATTCGAGAGCACCGTGTCAAAGAAGGTGCTGCAGGCGCACAGGACGACGCGATGGGCCCGGATCAGCTGACCCTCGCAGGCCAAGGTCACATCACAGAAGCAACCGCGATCCAGGAGCTGCGAGAACATGGTCTGTAGATTGCTATGATGGTACTTCCATCGCAGGCAGTACTGCTGCGGCAACATGTTGATGCGCCGCGCCTGTTGCTGCCCCGGATGGTGATGCTAGTCTGCGTCTGGGTCTTCCACTGGCAGTGATCCTTCTACTGAAAGAAACGGAAGGAAAAACATATTTATGAAAATATTTATTTATTTAGTAATACAAAAAGAAAGATTATTTTAATTTTACTTGAGTTTTTTAATACAGTTTCTTAATTATATAAAAAGTTGTCAACAGTTTGATGAATCGATTACAAAAGGTACAGTACGCTTCGATAGGTCATAGCTTCGATAGGCAGTGGTGAGAGGCAACTCTGTTTGAAGTGTTTCAAGGAATATCTGCATTTATTTTAAATTCTTAGCTTACTTTAAAGGTAAAACAAAACATATTTATATAGTTTAAATTTGAATTAAAGAGAGCATTAAATAATAATGGAACTAACTGGTATAATTATAATTTATATACAAGAATTTCATTTACAGATTAATAACAATATCTCGACTCTCTTTCTAGAAAAGAAAATAATAATAATAATAACATTCTGCCTTATTAATTAAAATGAAAATGTTCTCCACAAACCCCAACACAGTTTAAAAATGAATTCACATAAGACTTTCGTTTCTTTCTATTTTGAGAGGCTCCAAAAAGGAAACCCTCTCGTAAATTGACTTTTTCCTTATATTTATACAATTTTTCCAGGGCTTTGAAGCCGTTTATTGGTTCCTTTTTTTATCTCCCGGCCCGCAGCACAGCATTCGTATGTCCCCGTATCGATAAACTTGTTATCCCCACCGAATCCTTTCGCTTGGGCATTTGTGTGTAAATGTCAATCGGAGGACATGCAGCCTTTTAACTATTTAATGAAAACGTTTTTTGCCGCCTTGCGTTACTTCTGCTTTTTCTTCCTTTCTCTCCCCTTTTTTTCCCATTTTCCCAAGGTATTTTTCGAATTAAATTCAGTGCAATTTTTTTCGGCCAAATAAATAATCGAAATTCTCGCTTTATGCTCAGCATGTGCTGTGTGATCGGGGGCGAAAAAAAAAACGAAGCGAAGCGAAGCAGAGCAGTACAAAGAGTGCAGGAGGAGTCGTCCTGGCAGAGTCCTCCTGCTCCAGCTCCTGCTCCTGCTCCTGCCAGTCATCGAATGGCGAGATGTTTTTTCCAGCTCCATTTCCCTGGCAACAAAGAAGCAGCAGCAGGCAGCAGGCAGGCACAGGCAGCGCCAATGACTTCAGTCACTGGCAAAATTCAACAACAACAAAAACGAGTAAGAAAAGCTAACTTCGGGCGGAGCCGAAGTTTATATACCCTTGCAGATAATTTGTTACT
>JAEIIU010004203.1:0-40659 GCA_018874675.1 Drosophila baimaii | reverse complement strand
CAAATTATCTGCAAGGGTATATAAACTTCGGTTCCGCCCGAAGTTAGCTTTTCTTACTTGTTTTACTTTTAATTTCGTTGAGAAAATAAAAAATCATGTCATAGGATATTTTTAAATAATGAAAACTAGGAAGTGATTGGTAGTGTAATTACGGTTTAATATATAATATATAATAATATTAATATATAATAAGCTGTTTCGTATTAAAGCGTTCAACGAGCCAGATAATAGCGCCATTTAAAAAAATAATGTTCATCATTTAACAAATCAATCAGGCAAACAACAATATATAACATTTTTGGATAAAATATAATAAAAAACCAGTTGCACTTTGAAAGTCCACAAAATGCGGTTCGACTTAATAGGTGTCTCTCTGCTCGCTATACTTTCTCTTAATATAAGCGTAAGTAGAAAATCAAATTTATTTAATATATATTACAATTTGATTAAGTTGCCTAATTTATGTACCAAATAAATATTTTATATTACATTTTGACATTTTTAGATGGCCGCTATCTTAAGGTTTTCGAATGTAGTCTGTCAAAGCTACAATGAGACCACGTTTGTGTTTAACTCGTGTCGCCTGAAGGCCATAAGTCGGGATAAGGTAACCTTAAATCTGAACGGAACCATTTTGTATCCGGGCTATAATATAAAAATACACATAAGGGTTTTCAAACGCGAGAATGGTTTCAAGCCATGGTTATTTAATGTTATTGTTGATGGCTGTAGGTTTATGAGAACCAAATATGTTCCCATTGCAAAAATAATGTTAAAAACCATTATGGACTATTCCAATATAAACCACTCGTGTCCCTATTTGGTAAGTGCGAATTACTTGCTGTATTTTAAATTAATTAATTTAATTGTTTTTCCCGTTTTATATTAGGGACCAATTCTTGTTCAGGGATTTTATCTGAAACCTGAGCTATTAGTTCTCCCGTTTCCTAGCGGTGAATATATGGTGGCTTTTCGGTGGTTCTATGATGACATGCTCCAAGGCGATATAAATGTTACTTTTTTGAATGTTGAGGATATAAAAGTTGGTTAACTAAAATATATTGTTTGAGTTAAGAAATTAATAAGTTAAATATTTTAAGAAATTACGAAATTGTGATCATGGATTGTAAATTAATAATATTTATTTATACCCTAATAAATGGAGGATGGTGATGGTTTATATTTTGTTTTCAATCAGTTGTTATTTTTATAAAGTGTTATGAAAAGAACGTGGCACAACGCAACTGATGGAACCACTGAGCTCATTGTACTTGAAATAAAAATACAAATTATTAAAAAAAAAATAAAAATATACCAAGAGGCACTTAACAAAAATTTATAGATTGATCAGTTAAATAATGACTTAATTTGTATTACGCTTAAGTGCAGATATTATAAATATAAATGTTCAGTTTTATATTTCTGTGGATTGTACAACGAATATTAGTTGGATTGTCAAAGCCCACAATATGAGGCATATTTTTGTAATTTCTGCTCTCTTCGGGATTTTATTATCACATTTGAGCGTAAATTAAAACATTTAATTAACTATAAATACACTAAATTAGCTTTTTAGGTTGCTGTTGTTTTCAAGCTCACAAATGTGATCTGTGAGAGCTACAATAAGTCCTGGTTCGTGTTCAACCAATGTCGTCTGAGGGCCGTGGGTCGAAATAAAGTGGTCTTGAATTTAAACGGAACTCTTTTACATCCGGCCAATGACATACAAGCTCATTACAAAATGTTTAAAAGGGAAAATGGCTACAAGCCGTGGCTCATTAACAACAAACTGGATTGTTGCCGCTTTTGGCGCAAGCACTATGATCCGTTTTATAAAATAGTAACCAGTCTCCTGAGCGAATTTACTAATATGAATCATACGTGTCCATATGTGGTAAGAGGTGATTACCTAATTAAGTTCGGATATATTAAAATAATATTCAATTTATAACCAGGGTCATCAGATTCTCAAGGGATTTTATCTGAAGCCGGAACTATTACTTCTTCCCTTTCCAACTGGCAATTATATGTTATCCTTAAGATGGTACTATGATCAGAGGCTGCAAGTGGATACAAATGTTAGTTTTGAGTTTATTGAAGATCTTAAAACGGGAAAATAATGCTGACATAATTGGGAATGAATGAGCAGAAATGTTATTTGGAAGCTAAATTGTTACATTTTTACAGGAAATTTAACCTGATCTTAAAATAAATAAATAAAGAATTTTATTTAAATCAATGAATCTGTCCCTTAGGTACCTATTTTATTATAAATTTTATTACAATTAAATAATAATGCTAAGTTGTTTAAAACCTCTCTAGATTTACAATTAATTCCTTAGAGAAAAAAAAATACCGGACAAGAAGAATGAATATTTTGGATATAATATAATATATAATAATAACTTATCCGAAAGCAAACTTCAGTACCAAACACGTGGAGACTTAATCGTGCGTAAAATTTATAAGTCAATCAAGCAAAAATGTGCAAAGCATTAATAGCAATATAAATACGGTATTTCGTTCATATAAAAACGAATATATTATATGTAAATAAATAATTCACTTGCCATTTGTAGTATATTTACAATAATTTTAGAAAGACTAAAAGCCAGATCTAAATTAATATTTTATAACATTGAATAAATTAAAGTTTTTCTTATCCATTAATTTTAGGCAAATTATTTAAATTAAATCGTAATTGCTAGGGTTGATAAGCTTGGAGATTAAAACGACATTAGTACAGCAGTTAAGGTTTAAATATTAGTATTATTATTTTATTATATATTAAGCGAAATCCAGTCTATAATGGTATTTCAAAATGGTTAGTCATTAGGTCAGGAAAATTTAGTGTTTGTATTTGTGCAATTAACATGTTTACAATGCATTGTTTTCTTCTGTTTCAGTTTGCCTAGAATATATTAATTGATTAAATTATTTATACCATAGTATATTTAAATTAAAGTTACGAAAAGTACAGGTAGTAAATAATTTCCTCTTTATTCCACATTAAATACAATTCACACATTTAGTTCGTTTGTAGTTTATTGAACCATGTCAAGACACTACCTACGCAGCACCGCAAATAGGAATTAATTATGTAACCACAGAGCCTTGTGCCTTGTGCCCGCATATACTTACATATGTATGTACGTACCTAGCTCCTCCAATACGGGATCTAGTTCCTTTGAATCTCGCCGGAAGACCAGTTGTGCCGTCTTAATTATGTTTTCTTCATCTGTCACTTCTCTCACGCCCAAGCAATCGAACACTCGCTTGCCGCAAACCAATAGCGCAACAAATGAAAAGCCAGCTGGGGGGCTAGGGAGGGTAGCTTAGGAAAAAAGCAAAAATATATGTGGAAAAGTGTCATAAATCCATAACAAAAATGTTGCCCCATTAGTGGGAGCTGCTAGAAGCTGCGGAGCCGGAGCAAGTTTTGCAATGGCTTTCAATTACACTTGACGCTCATAAGTATGCCATGATTAATGTAAAAGGTACACTTGAAATCCGAAATGGGGAAATGCGTGAAGCGAAAAGCGACCCCTCATTATGGCATAGCACCGCCTCAGTCGATTTATCATAGACATCTTCGGTTGGTTGGAAGTTTTTGGGGGAAGTTGGCAAATGGGAAATGGTGTGTTCGGTGCTCTTAGCTCTCTGGCAAACTTTGGCTTTCTGCGCTGGAGCACCAATGATACACACACACATAACATGGGTCATAATTACAACGGTCCAAGCGCTAATAGATGGTCCACAAAATTTTCATTTGTTTAGCGCTATTTTGCTATCCTGGAAACAAGAAAGGTTAGAAGAGTTATTAGGGAAAATAGTGAGATTTTTTTGGGTACAAAATATTTAACATTTCATAATAAAGTCTTGGAATAATTTTTTAAATTGTATGTTGAGAATAAAATAATATACATACTTCTAATTAAAAATAGAAGAAATCTCGTATGATTTAATTAGGCTGTGAAAACATAGCATACTTTTAGACACCTCAGGAAATGCTTTCAAATCTCCAGAATATTTTTCTTTTAAATTTGGAAATAAGAATTAACTTTTATCATTACCCAGGGTATTAGATATTCCCAACTTTTCCCACTCCCCCCATTTGGCTTCTGTCGTGGCGCAAATTAAGTCATTAGACTCGCACTGGATTTTCGCTTGATTGACACAACATTTCGCATGGCAACTAATTGATGTTAATTATTCGTTTTTAGTTTTGCTTCAGGATGAAGCATCCTTGATGGATGGTCGGCTATTATGTCAGTGGGAAGCGTGGCATCCTTTTGGCGTAGCTGTAAGTAGTACCCAGCTTAAAGCCTTTTTATAGACTAGATTAGCCGATGGAAAATGCTTTTCAAAAGCAATTTGGCAGGGCTAAAAATAGGAGAGGAAACAGAATCTCAATCGAGAGAGTAAAGTTAAAGCGACACAAATCGAATTGCCGAGCAAGACGGTGCCGGGGGGGATGGGGGCAATGTTAACCATCTTTCAGCATTCGACACTTGAGGAAAAGTTGTCCTTGTCGATGCTAGAAGAGCGTAACGGTAGCAATTTCTGAATTTATTTTTATCCGTACGAATGCCGCGGAAATCCTTTCAACGATGTTGACGCGTTGCTGCGTGGGCGGGGGGGTGGTGCCGTCACCGCAGCCAGGGATTCTTTATCCCCATTTCCACATCCCTGGAAGCTCACTCACTCTCTCTCTCTCTCATCCTGCCATCCTTCTTCCATCACTGACTGTCCTCCTCCACATCGAAAATCCCCTCTCTCCCATTCTCCAGCAGCCACCATCGGTCTGCGTGTCTGTGATAACAAATGCAATGGCGTAATCAGGAGCAGACTTGGCCCTGCAAAACAATCACTCACTGTTTGACTTGAGTTAATCGCCGTTGGCCTTCGAAAGCCACCTCATCGACTCCGACTCCGACTCTGAGTCCTTCCACTACTTTGCCTTGGAGTGAAAGTACAGTGGGAGAAAAGTTAGCGAAGACCTAAAGGGAAAAAGGAAAAAGGTTACATGTGAATTAAATAATTTAATAATTAAGGTGAAACTTAAGAGTTTTCCTGGTGATGCTTTAAATATGGCTACGAATTTTGGTTTTTATATTTTATTTACTATTTTTCCTAGTGCTTATTGAAAACGCTTTCCCTTATAACTGCAACCCCCGCACACACTCACGTATCGAAGGAGCTGCTCCGGGGGTAAACAGAATTGATTGCGTGTATTTTCATTTTGCGGGCATTGCCGCAATGCCATTTCATTTTCGGCTTGCCAGATGAATAGTTTGCCCAACTCCTCCGATCCCTGGCATTTTGGCTTGACTAGCAGCAGCTCCTTGACGCTCTGCTCTGGATATATGATATGAAACATTTGAAGTATGCACTTCGTTCACAAACATTAGGCCAGGGCTGCAATGACAATAAAAGCGATTTAATTGTAAAAGCTTTTATGGCATATTGTTAAATATTAAAACACCTGTGATTTATAGCAACCAAACAATTATATAAAAAAAACACTCTTTATTATATTTTACCCTTTAAATATCACCTTGTATATATACCCCTTTATATTACCAGTTAATTGTTATTTAAATGCATTTAAATGCTTAAACACACTGTATCCTTGACGTCCGCCTTCCCTTGAGAAATCTCAGAAATAAAACCTTGAGTTGCCCTGTTGTTTCCATATCGTATTAATGTCAATTGCGGTGGTCATTGATTAAAAATCGTACGTCCTGCAGCCCTGACACGCACTACGCTCCTCCTCCTCCTCCTTCTCCTCCTCCTCCTGACAGGATGTTTGCATTAAGTGTGTCTGTGAGTGTGCGAGTGTGCGTATTTGTGTTTCGGGTGTGTGCGTGTCCTTTTGGCTTAACTTGCAATTTACTCAACTCGGTTCAGCTCAACTGAGATTCCCGGCTGGCTGCAATCCGCACACTCCACTGTCATTTGTTGGCGCTTCCTTCGACCTGCTTGCTGCCTGCAACTTATGCGTGACTCAAGTGCACACTCGAGGGCTCACAACTCGGAGCTGAGAGCAGCAGGCCGGGGCTAAAAGCGTGCGCGGCTAAAACTTTTCCCACTTGAAATAGTTTGCCGCAACCCACTTTTCATCATCTCGCTGGCAGTCTCGACTGGGCTCGACTGGTTGGTTGACTTTATGCAAATAAATGTTTTTACTCATTTTAATACACATTTTTATGGCACTTTTGCTGGTAATGCGCCGCCAAAACCATTCCATTTCCCATCCCCAAACCCTTCAGCATATTTCACCCTGTTTTATATCTGTGTGCTCATCTTTCATCTCGTTAGTGCGTTGTATTTATACAGAAATTGGCTCAATTTGCTCTCGATTTATGCAGAAAGATACTTGAATGGGCTCTGCATTGCGAACTGCGAACTGCGATTGTTTGCACTGATGGCCCGCCCGAGAGCTCGGCTCCGACCAAGCCAAAACCATTTGATACTTAATTGACTTGCATTTTTGCCCAGCAGCTGATTGCCTTAATGATGGACCATTAGCGATGAGTGCGTGAGCGAAAGTTATGCAAACAACACAAGTATTATTCAGGAGCCTCGCTGAAGGACTATTGGGGAAAATGGTTGAGAGGCTTTATGGGCTTCAGCTAGTTGAAATGCTTGAAAACACAGTTATTTTGTTAACATTTAAAGGGAATTAATTTTGGAATTTATTATTATTTAATTTAAATTGTAAAACAGAATTTAAGAATAAGTTAAAAGAGAACAATATGATAATTTATGAATAAGCCTATAGTAATATATTTTAATGGTATATCTGGGATAAAAATTGTGCCTAAAATCACAGGTATAAAATTAGGTAGGGTAATTGTAGAATCCTAAACACTTTACGGAACTTTTTAATATAATATACTAGTTTTTCGTTCTCTACTAATTAGTTAAGTTGAATAAATAATATAAAAATATCTATTTAATTGGAAATACTTGTTAGGAATGTTCTTGCTATTTTTAAAAGGGTTCCAATGCTGATTTGCAAATTTTCACATTCCCAGAAAACGCAAGGACATTTCTCTCCACTATCGCATCAAGGCCATCACCATTGACAGCCTGATGATGTCCGCTAAGTGCATAATCCCCCTCTTCCCCCCACGACCCTCGCTAACCACTTAGAATATATAAATACATACATATATATTTATGTGCGATATTAGTTCTCGACGCTTGGCCACAATGTTGCCATTTTATTGTGCAATTCCGAGGAGAGAGAGAGAGTGAGAGCGCGACATTGTGGCTAACCTCTTGGGGGGGCTTGGGGAGGACCAAGGGGTTAAGGACCAAGGCGTAAGGGGTACGAGTAGGTCTGTAGTATTGGGTAAACCTTTCTTGCTTTCACGCCGGCATAGTAAGCGATTTCCGGCGCAGGACGAAAAGGTGGCGCCTTACCAATTGAATTGCAAATGTTGGCGGACGACAATGGGAAGGAGCAGCGGCAGCAGCGGCGGCAGCAGTAGTCCCGAGTCCTGGATAAAGGATGTGGCAGTGGTAACGGACCGAGGCGGAAGCGAGGCCATCAGAGGCAGCCATTGAATGGCTTACTGGAGGCGACTCATGATTTCTGATTCGTACACACAGCGAAAAGGTGTATCTTGATGGGGAAATAAAGGGGTTTAGTTACTTTATAAGTTTATAAATAATGAAGAAAGGAGATACATTTTTGGTTGGGAACTTGGCACTTAACCCTTCTTGGTTTTATATACAAAAGGTGTTTCCTTTCTTATTTTTATGAATTTGTAATAGCCAAAAAACTTTAGGGATTCCTCATGTTATTCATTAGAATTTAATTACGTATTTAATTAATTTTAAAATGTATTTTTTTTTTATTAATTTTAATTACAATGAATTTTTTCCAGTGCCAAGTTCGCTGTGTTTGGCCTGCGGTTTGCCTAACGCGTTGTTTGCTCTGCGGTTCCTCCGCCTCCGCCCTCGCCGACTCGCCGGCTCTGATTCTGATTCCGATTCCGACTGCGATTGCCGTTGCCGCTGCGTCTGAGGCACCTCCTGTTCGTCCTGCTCCTGCTGCTGCTGCTGCTCCTCCGGATTGTTTGTTTGCTTTTGCGGCATATTTATTTCAAACGAGCCTGCACTTAGCGCGCCGCTTCAGGGGCATCAGCGGGCGGGGGGTTGGGCTAATGCAAAATTCAAACGAAAAGCGCTGCAAATGAGAAAAGAGAAGAGGCTGCAGGGGGGAGAAGGGTGAGGGATGAGTTCACGCCAAAATGGTTTCCGGCACGAAAGCGGAAGTCAAAACACGGTACGATGACGGCGACGGGAGGGCGGCGGCGGCGGGGCCATTGACTTGGCATCCCGCTTATTTATGTTTTCTGCCCACCGTAGGCGGTGGCGGCGTTGGCGGCACCCCTTTCCTTTCCTCATCCCTCGCCCCCAAATCCCAACGCTGGCGAAGGGATTGCCTAATTTAATTAGTTGTCCTAACCGGAGGTTAAAATAAAAAAAAAAAAATAAGAGGGAAGAAAACAACTGAAACAACGGCAAAGGAATGACAACTTCAGGAGCCGAATACCCTTGCCCCAGGCCCTTTGATGATTATGAATTAATATCTTATGGAGCAATCGGATTTAAATTTCATTTTACCGAGATTAAAAAAGACACACAACCATTAATTGCTGTAAATCATTAATCTTTTTATTTATAATTAACAATAAAGATAACCCATATACCAGAAAAACAGTGTGGAATAAACAATACTAGGTTGGTGCATTGTACAATAATATATGTGTGGAAATTATTTAGAAATATATATAAAATAAAATATTTATATATAAAATATATTCAATGTGGGAAAGGATTACACAAGTTTTCCGACAAATTCAAAACAAATATGATTTGGATTTGGTACACCAGCCGGGCTTATGGCAGTCCACTTCAGTATGATCCTGTGAGGTCCCGGACTTAGGGGCACGGCTACACCCAAATTTACCTTAAGGAGGAACGGTTCAAGAACTAATACAGTCTAAAAAAAAAAAAAATAAATTAAAGAAATTTAAATAATGACAATAGTGAATGGCAAGCAACTATTTCTTACGCCTGGGTAGACACATTTATCCTTTATTTCCGGGCTAGAAGTGATGTGTTTTGTCGTATAGGGATAATACAGCGTGTTCTTCTCATACATTTCACTGCAAAAATCTTTAACACTGCCTGCGAAAGGGGTTGGTTTCCAAATTCCTCGCTCCAGCTTTAGTATTTCAAAACTAATCTAAAATTGAACATATTCAAAAGGATTATAAATGATTTCTACTTATATATAATTATATTTACCTCGATGCGGTCATTGGCTCCGATATCCCATACCATGGTTATATTTCCTGATATATGCATTCCATCTTTCTCTTTTTTCGAGTTAAATTTTGAAAAATCTCCCATGTGTTCCGCAGACTTGGCTCCGGGAGGAGGGTTTATGCATTTAGACAAAATTTCTTCGCTGTCCAGAATGAATTCACGGCCCAGTGAGAGGCCTACTGCTTGTAGTAGGATCAGAATTTTCCAGGTTGCAAGGTCCATGATGAACTCGTTTTTGGAATAAGTTGTAGTATCGGGTTGCGTTTACTTTTATAATGAAGTGCCATTATATAAAACTAGACTTAATTGTATCTTATTAAATGCACTTGATATAAATCTTAATAACCATCAAACTGATAGTAAACAAATTATAGATAAACGAGTATATTTATAATTATGAATAAAGATAATAATCAGTGAATTTATTGGGATTTCAAATCTAAACTTTAGAACTAGAGAGATATAATCATGTGTAGTACAAATGGCATTTTGACATGATATTTGTTTTATCTGCTCTGACATTAATCGTTGCTGAAGTAATGTTACAAAAATAATTGCACATATATTATTAGGTTTTTGTGATATTATAAACTATATAAATAATAATCATTGGAGTCTGGAATATAATAACAGGAGCATTCTTTCTAAATTCGTTCAGGAAAATTATGGATTATAAATGTGTTGAGATAACTTTAAAAACAAACTAATTTAAAACCACATTAAGAGGATACGAAACTTAAATTTAATTTATAATATAAACCTTAAACAAATATTAAAAAATAAATTTCCCCAAACAATTGGCAGGCCTCAGCATAAAATTTAAAATACCCCCCTTAGCCAGGGTATAAGCCAGAAAATTAAGAAGGCGCCTCCTTACGCATGGCTTGGTCCAATGATTTACTCAGCTTTTCCTGCTGCTGCAACTAAGGACAAGGATTTGGATTCGGATACGGATGCGGATGCGGATGTGGAGGGAAGCAGGTGGCCGAGGAGCTGGAACCTGGCAATGGAACCTGGCAGCTGCTGGCAGCAGTTGGCAGTTGGCAGCTTGACGTCGACATTGCTTGTCATGTTTGTGACACACACTTCAGTCTGCCGTCTTCAGCCAGTTGAGGTGCCAAGCTCCTGGCCTGGCCATTCCATCGCATCCAGTGCTGTTTCGTCGTGGTTTCACCAACGCCGCCGCCATCGCCATCGCCCTCGTCTCTTCCATTTTTTTTGAATTTTTTTATTTAGCTTTCCCTTTTTGTTTCTACTTTTCCTCTCACTCTCCCTCTCTCTCTTCGCTTCTTGGCGTGCCACATGCAAGTTGCAGGGCGAATCGCCTGGCCTGCCTAGCTGCGAACCTGCCGTGTCCTTGTCAGAGAGGCTTTTGCCGCTGTCAACGTGGCGAATACCCTGCAGGATTTGCCAGGTAACGGGGTATATATCTAGGCTAAGGCAAAGGAAAGCAGCTTGGTTTGGCATAAGCGTCTGACAAATGCTTGTGGAAAATAGTAGCATTGATTTGTGCGAATGGAAAGTATCGTTCTAAGGAATAAATATATTATTGTTGCATAATTTAAGAGCTCTAAATGTAGCACACAATTTTAGAAGAGAGTTATTAAGTTTAATATAAATTAATACGATTTCCTTGATATTACTTGAGGAAGTCTTAATTGATAAACAGAATTTGATATTAACTTAACCAAAAGATAGACTTATTTGATGAAATATTTAGTTATTTAAATTAAGATAACCATTATAGAAGTAAACCCTTCAGAATTCTGAAAGGTAATGCCTAAACTTATTAAGAAATTGTCAAGCCAAAAGGCAAAAACCCACTTAATATCCGTTGATTTCCGTATTTAACCCCTGCAATTGCTCAATTGATGGCGGAACGACGCTAGGTAACAGGTCAGACAACCGTTGACAGATTGACGGATAAGAGTCACCGTCAGTTTGTTTTGGGTTCATCCCCCTGTTCATTAACATCATCATCTTCATCACACCAGCCAGAAGACCCCCCTTTGGAATCGGCAAAGTTCTTTGCTGTTAAAGTTCAATTTAAATTTCTTTTTTCGGGGTATTTCGTAGTCAATCACTCTCAGCGGCGTCAGTCTTACTTAGATGTTGTTTTTTTATTTTTATTTTTTTCTTCTTCATTTTATCAAGCACTGCATAAAAAGCTAAAGCTGTCAAAGATGGCGGGGAAGTTGGAGGTGGCATGGGTGTAGGGTGTGTGGGGTGTAGGGTGTGTGGGGTTTAGGGTGTAAGGTGAGGTTAAAATGCGAGTCGTTGCCACGGCGATAAAAATCCTTTTGATTAGAGAAAGACAGAGTGAGAGCGGGAGAGAGTACGGCTTGAGAAATTAAATTGTGCTCACCTGGCAGCTTCTTCGTTTCCCTTAAGCTGCCTGTATATTTTGCACTTGAAATAAAAGTCTTCTTTAAATTAAATATTACCTATAACCCTGGATAAAGATTGGCTAATTTGGAAATTAATAAATATTATAAAGGGATTATTATATTATTTTCTAGGGTTCGCTTTTGATTCTGATTATAAGATGTAAATAAATACTTTTATGACTTAAACTTCTGAGATTTTATGTTCAAAAATAATATAAAAATATGTCTACAATTTAAAACAAGAATAATATACCTTTATATACATATGCTTTGGATTCTTCAATTTATTTTTTAATATATATATCCTTTAAAAAATCTTTATTACTTTTAAATTAATAACACTTCATAGTCCTGAGTGTGTTGCAATTCTGCTGCGTCTGGTTTTTGGCTTCAGCTGGGCTGCTGATAAATTTTCTTATTTCATGCTTCGTTTTTTAATTTATTTTGTTTTTTTTTGCTCGCGATTTTTCCTCGACTTTTTCTGTTTTTTTGCCTTTCTCCCTGCGATTCTGTTAACCGCTCGCGGCATTTCCGCTGAGCCAGACGCAAGGATATACAAGGATATGCCAGGAACACACTCACACAGCGAGCCAGCGAACAGTTGTGTATTCTTGTAATTACAGTTATGTCTCTGGGGTAATAGAGAGTACACGAAGGATGAGATCCGCTGCTGATCAAATGAGTACAATATCTCTTTTTTTTGTGCATTTATTTTTTTTTTTTTGTAAATTTTCGTTTAATTTATTTCCAACATTATTATGCTTTATATACACTTATTTTTGGCTTTAATGGCAGATAAGGGAGCATGCTGAGGCTGAGGAATCTGTTTAGTAAACGTTTTTCTTAAATATATGTATATATGGATTTCTTCCTGCCCATTCCCATGTTTTTCTTTTGCGTTGGCTGGACGTGATTGCAACAGATTCTCTTTGGGATTTGCTCAGGATTTGGTGTCTCACATTGTGCGCCGCCTGCTGCCAGTGATGGAGTAAGGAAGAGTGTGTGTGGGTGAGTGTGGGTGAGTGTGTGTGAGTGTGTGTGAGGGTCCTTATCGGGTTTAGCGATTGTCGCCTCTGTCGCCTGTCTCCAGTCTCTCGTCCTCTTTGGCTGCTATCTTGTCTGTTATATGCTCTTTGATAATGACAAGCGGGGATTTCATTCATGCCTTACATTGTCTTTTTTTGGCTTCGTGATTGCTCCTTGATTTGTCTGAAGTCGGGCTTCTGTGGGGAATACTTCATATATATATATAAATAGATATGCATTTGATCTGAAAGATGAAAGCAACCGATGATGCACCTGCAGTCGTCATTGGGGAGTTGATTGTTTGAGTCCCAAACTGTTAGACATTTTGTGTGAAGTTCATTTACATATACTAAGGGATCAATTTAGATATAGAAATGGCTTTTAAATCAAACAAAATATACCTAAATGATAGAAAGCGTTTAAAAACATGAAAATGGTTAATTAACAAGTTTGCTTAATTTATAATTGACCTTGCTTTAAGAACACCTGTTCTCCAAAAGTTATCTAATTTGTATTTGCTTATGAGCTAACTACTAATTGCTAAGTGGAAAGTACAAACAATTTTTTATATACAAACAAACATGCCCCTGAAAGAGCAGAACAAATTAATTATAGGCTATTCCGCCCTAGTAGTTAATATAGAAGGTCGGGCATTTTTTTTTCCCACCCAGAGTTTTCAAGTTCATATTTTCTTACTCTTACTAGGGGTATTCATATTTTTTTGGGAAGTTTGTAGCTTAAAAATCAATAAGTTTATTCATTTATTAAAATTATTTGCATCATTTATATCTAATAAGA
Organism: Drosophila baimaii; assembly: GCA_018874675.1. Taxonomy (NCBI): domain Eukaryota; kingdom Metazoa; phylum Arthropoda; class Insecta; order Diptera; family Drosophilidae; genus Drosophila; species Drosophila baimaii. The sequence goes on along the minus strand of JAEIIU010004203.1, from coordinate 27,100 downwards.
AAGATTTTAAGACTTACTTAAATACCAGTTTACTTTGATGATTAATTGAATTGATGTTTTTTGTGGTCTACATAAAAATAGCTTAAATATTTTAAACTTTCATAATTATTTTGATAATTATTATTATTATTATATTATATTATTTTTGTTATTGTAAATATGTTCCTAAATATACATGGAATTTATCTCTTTGCCTTAATAATTATTTATTAGATTCTATTGGCTTTAAAAACAAGACCAAGTGTATCTAGACTTCGGTTTTTTAATAACTTACTTTCCGTTTTGTTTTCAATGTTCCGTTTCCTTTTTATTATTTTTTGTTCAACTTTTTTGTGTGTTTTTTTTTTCTACTTTTAAGAGCTGGGTCTCTGAGCAGTGAGTTGAGTGGCTTGGCCTGGGGCGCGATGTTGTCGTGGGGCTTGACATCGCGATGGTTGTTGCCACCGCCGCTCATCGTTAGCCACCTTAGTGTCCAATATGCCATGGCACCCTGGGCTCTTTCACCGTCCTTATACATATACAATATAAAATATATATATATATATATATTTATCCCTGCTCTTTTTATTATGACAGCGAAAAGAAGCGAGGCACAAAAAAAAGGGAAGAAAATTTAATAATGCCATCAACAATAAATCTATTTGCTGTTATTGTTCCTAGACAAGAGCAAAACATCTGCCGGGCTGCCGGGCACTGGGACAGGACACTCTCTTCGCCGGATCCGGTTCATTCCGTTTAATGGGTTTTGTGTTGTTTGGGCTTAAATAAATCTGCGGCTATTTTCATTTTTACCTACTTTTTTAATTGCATTTTGATGACGTCTTAATTTTTATTTCGGCTGCCGGACTTGGACCCGAAATCCAATTTACCCCAGCTTCTCGAATTGCTGTTTTTATACAGGGTATGGGTGGGGTGAAGGGGTATGCGGAAATTATAGAAAAGAAAATAACTATAAGCTAGTAATGATTTAAAGTATATGAAAATTAGCATAAAAATATGTTGGGGCATAGGGCTGGAGCTTGAAAATATAAACTGGCCACGCCTTAAATAATAAAAAACCCGAAAAAAAAGTTTAAGTTTTCTTTTTGTTGTCCTCAGTGTGTGGTATTTGTCTCCGACGATGTGTATGTTTTGTTTTTCTATTCCTGAGCGAGTGGCCCTTCTCCCGGATAATCCCCCAACATTCTATAATATTCTAAACTCATGGAATTTATCTAAGAACTGACAAAGTTCGGCGACTGAAGCCCTGAAGTATGCAATGCTTTTCCTATTCCGATGACCGGGTATTCCATGGTCGATAGAGTTTAGCTTAATGCTCTCCCACTTGTTCTCGCTGCGAGAGTTCCATTTTTATGCGCTTAATCTGCTGTTGCCATTTTTCAAGGTTTTCCCCGCTTTGGTCGCTTTTCCAGCAGCAGCAGCAGCAGCAGCACCAACAACCCCAACATCCAACTGGCAGTACATTAAAACTCTCTGTGGCCGTTACAATTTCATTCTTTTTTTGTGCTTATTTTTTTTTTTTGCTCGGTTTGTGCTGTATTGTTTTTGTTTGCGGCAATTTTTGGCATTTGCTGCGGGCAGTAAGCAACCAAACAACGACCAAAGTCACTCAGCAACATTGTTGTCATGTTGTTCTTGCTGCCGTTGTTGTTTTAATGTCGCGTGATAAGCGATTTATGGCGGAGCTCTCTTGAATTGGTACTTCAGTTTTTGGCATTGCGCTTGACTGACTGCCACCGCCACCGAAAGTGGAAAGCAGCAGAAGGGGGAAAAGCCGAGGGAAAGCAGGAAAACGCGGGAAAAGACATCGGAGCAACGGAGGGGTATGTCTTAATTCTATTTAATGGCATGCCATGGTTATAAACTGTAAATGGTTTAATTGTTAGGCAGCGAGCAACAGCAAAAGTATTGCCTATAAAATTTCGACTTTTACTTCCTTCTGAATAGCAAACAAACCAAAAAAAAAACGGACGGAAAACCCCAAAAATAAATAAATAAATATGTAGAGATAGGGTTACAAAGTTCGGAGGAGTTACCCACTGGCACCTGCAGCGGCGTCTTGCAATTGCCTTTCCCAGGATAGTTAGTCAAGGTTCGGAATGATGGCATGACAAGATATGGGGTCATATTATAGACATGCGATCCCACAGGAAGGGAGAGGTGAAGAAGAAAAATAAAATGCGGAAAGCGGTAGATAAATGGTGCAGTAAAAGGAAACTTTTGCTGAGAAATTGTTTGATGAAAATATACCACTAATGGAAATTATATAGAAGTATAAGTTCTGCTGCCAATCCCCCCATTAAAGCATTAAAGATTAATACTTCTTGTTAACCAGATGGTAAATTATAGGCATGTAAAATTGCAAAAGAAAATCAATATTTCTAAGAAGGAAATAATTAAATCGAGGTTTGATTTGCAAGGCACAATCATTTTACATTTAAGGTTAGAAATAATGGGAATAAATATGCAAAATTACCAATTTGTTGACTTTAAAATAAAATAATATGTGGAGGAATTTCTACCCTTATTGGTGTTCTGATTATGGTGTGTCCTTGCAACCAAAAGAAATTAAAAATTAATTCCACCAGGTGGTAAATAATCAGAATGTTATAGTAATTTAGCGTAAAGAAATCGATTTTCTTATAACAAGGAATACAGCTCAATTAATTTTGATATATATTATTCAACAATCAATCTTTCAGCGCGATTAAACTCTTACATTATAAATTATGAATATGAATAAATGGCTTTCAAAAGTCTACAAGAATCCATCCATAAAATGTACATAACTAAAATGTGTTCCATTACATATAATTATAACAACTTAAATTAAATTGTTCTTCTTTGTTAACTTTAATATCTCTCACACACACTCCCATATTTATGCCCAACCTTAAAACCTTAATATTAAAGTATATCGATAATTTACTTTAAGTTTCAGTTACACAAACACAGACAGAAATGCCTGGGCGGCGGCATATGTTTTTCTTCCTTGTTTTCCCTGGGCTTTAAGTGATACGTCCAGCCCCCCACAAGCTCTCGGAATGTTTTCCTTTGGCCCACTTGGCCAGCAGCTTTTCTGGCACCATTTTCGTCCACCTTTTTACCTGCACTTAATTGAGTTACGAAAGTATCTTATCGACGTAAATGCACTCCGAACTCCCCGAAAAAAAAGACAACAACAAGAAATCAGGAAAAGAAAAGGAAAAACTTTAATGGGATATGCAAGGCTTGGTCGGCTTAAAAGGCATGAAGGGAGCGACATTTTCCAATGCGGAGTCCCAAAATAAACAGGGGAAAAAGAGGGAAAAATCCATTCGTACACATTGTACACACTCATGCAGGCAATAAATAATGCGAATTCGTTGTTCCTTGAGCAGAGGCGAAATCATAAAAATTGCCGTATTTCGTCCTGACCCGTTCTTTTTTTCTCTTTCTCTCGGCCAGACGCTTTATTTTCAGTATATAATTAATAGTTTTCCTGCTCACCTGACATTTTGCTTGCTTGCTCCTCTGAGCGCCTTAAAGCCTTGGTTTAATAATCGAGTCCACTTTAAGTTCCCTCCCGACGAGGATGAAAGCAAAAGTTTGCCCCAGCGCCTCGTGGAAACTTGTTGAGACGCTCTACTTTGGGAGGCATCGATGAAGGCTTATAACAAGTTGGCTGCCCCCTGTATTTGTTTGTGTCTGAGTGCGGTGTAGATTACGCCTTAAAGTTGCCAATTAAAAGTTTTCCTCAATCTCTGATGGATGGATGGGGCCGTGGGGAGGGAAGCGAAGAATACTCAGAAATTTGAGGGTGGTCTCGCGGCCACTGATTCTCGGATTATGTTTAATATCTGAATGCGATTGCCAAGCCGAAAATGGTTAATTATTCGCGAGGATACCTGGAATTCCATAGTTATGCCGCATGTAATCTAAGCTAATGAGTATTGTGTAATCCAACCCTTGAATGGATTTCAGGAAGGACAGGGAACTGGTAGGAATTACTACCTATTACCTAACAGAGGTAACACTCCTCTCTGACTTAAATTTATACCCGATCTCCAGAGCATTTCTTAAAGCTTTTATTTTTAATTTAAAGTTAAAGTTTAGCTTCCACATAGAAAGCCATACGCTGACGACTTTCGTGCTTATAGACCGGAAAAGGTATTGGGTATTGAGCCCAGCTTCGAACTGCCTTTTGGCCTGAATTCTTGATCACATTATGCATCTGATTACGATTGATAAATCTTTAATTAACACACGGTCACGCAGGAAAGGCAACCAAATTGACACGAGCCGTTTGTCATTGACCCTGGCGAAGGATCTGGCGTCCAAAGGGTTCGGCCTTGCTGCCACAAAGTCATCGAAAAGGGGCCAAATGAGAGTCGCGTGTGCGGGCTGTTATTGAATTTTTAAGATTTATCGATTTTTATGTGCACATGAAAAGGCGGCAGCGCCTGAGTGTGTTACCTGTGTGTGTGTGTGTGGGTGTGTGTGTGTTGGCAGAGCTTTGAACTCGACTCGACTCGACTCGACTCCACGTCTCGACAGCTGGCGGCGGCATATCGTACGATGTTATAGTCAATGTAAAACACAGGACATAAAAAACGAAACACATCGTAACCAACTGACTAGGGGGCATCATAAATTAAGGGTCTTAATAATGATGAATGGTTTGGGGGTTTGAGAGAGGTTACACCGAAGTACTGCCTGCAATCAAGTGCTTTAAAGGCTGCACCGAATGATTTGTAAGTTCGACGCAGGTCTCAGGTTATGCCCCCTGACGCTTACCGGGGTTTATGACGTATTGGTATAATAGTTATGGCTTCATAAAAACCCTTTTCAAACTGCCACTTATGACCGTAGATGTACCAAACGTCTGACGTCTGTAGTCGCGCCTTGATTCAGGCCAGCCAACGGAGCGTATACGCAATGTCCTTACATTGATTTCCATGTAGTGTAACGTTTCTTTTGCTTTTAATTAATGTTTACACAGTCTCAAAATTCAATGACGTATGTGGTTGTGTATGAGGTCATTGTGATGATAAAACTAAAAAACATGTGTTTAATGGCTGTGGCAGCGGCGTGGAAAAAACAAGCAAGTGAAGTGTTTTTCCTGACAATTGAGATTTGTATTTAAGTAGCAAAATCCCTTCGTTTGTTCAAGATAAATACAAAATTAAATAAATCAATCAATGCATTTAGCCAGTAGGCTCAAATAGATAATTAAGTGATTTATTGACTTTGATTCGTTTTGTATTAATTCAGTTTTCAATAAATGTAAAGTTAGAAAAAAATTAATTCAGTGATTTATTGATTCGCATGGAGTTCGGTGCTTAAAGAGCATGTTATGTGGTCTAAATATAAAAAGATTTAGCAAAGCTTAAATAGGGAATTAAAAGGTTTACTTAATTATAAGCAAGATTGATGAAGTGACAGTTTATATTTATGTACTGGTAACAGAAAAGGAAATATCAGAAATAGTAACCATAATTGTTGAGCTTGGTAAATATAGTTAATTACTCTTGTAGGTATTTTTGTTTGACATTTATATTTAAATATATACTTCGGAAAATGTATTTATATACAACTAAGACTAAAAATAAAATGTTACTTTTGTTTGGGCTATTTAAAAACCTTACGAAAATATGCAAAAATAATGTAGTATCTTTTTTAAACAAAACCAACTCTTTTACACCGATAGTTCTTTCTATATCCGAAGGCAAAATCTGTAAATCTGTCTATCCAATGTCATTTCCTTCTCGCTGCATTCGATAATCGCTTTTTGTCACATAATTACCATTCAATTTTCCACATTACGACCCATCAGTTCCGATTAATAAGCCAGTCTCCATTTCAGCTGCCAGCTGCACTTTTCATTTCAGCGTTTAACCAATTTCCACTCAGCGGGCATCGGATCGCGTTGTTCATTAACACGTATTTGTCAAGCCGACGAAAATTTTTCGTGATATATGGAGATAATTATTGACGATATTGTCAGACAGGAATTGTGTAGTTGGTGGAAGGGGGGGCAGGGTGAAAGGCAAAACGTGGCAAGGATTTGTGTGTGTGTGTGTGTGTGTTGGCACACACACGCACTCGCCTCTGATGAGGTGTGACAGATGGCGGTGGGCCGCCAAAAAAGTGAAAGTTCCACTTTTTCCCATTGCACAACATGAATTATTAACCCCTTATGTATGGGCAATGCCACGCCCTCGCACTCGTCGTCCTCGTCGTCGTCCTTCATTGCCGTGCTTTTTGACAAATTGACTAAATATTTGAGCTGGCGTTGGGAAATGAATAACAATCGATAAGTCATAAATGTCTCCGAATCAGACACGCAAAAACCACCAGGAGCAGTGAGGATATTACGGGTATCGTCGAGTGGCAGGAGTGGCAGGAGTGGAGGGGGCGTTGTGCGTTCGTTGCCAAGGTGGGCTGATTATTATTTAATCACGCTGACAACATGGGCGTCGGAGGTGGCAATGAACTTAACTTAACTAGCCGGCTGCCTCGACACTCAATGAATCAATAAGAGACGAGAGAACACGGAATCGATTTGATTGGCAGCAATTTGATTCGATTCGACGCGATTTCGGTTGAGTTGGGGAATCCATATCCTATCTTATCACTCCACTGCGGCTGGGGTGACACACGTGCCCAATTATCCTTCGAGGCGAAACGAAATGAATTGAAACGATTTTGCTACTGCTTTAATGCCGCCTCCTGCAAGATTAAAGTCAAATTGCAAATTGTTTTTATAATTTTTTTCCTTTGGCCCCCAAACATCTTTTTCCAATTTGATTTGCATGGAAATGTAATTGTTGTTGTTGAAAAAAGATACAGATAGGGAGAGATGGGGAGATAGGGAGAGTAAGAGCCAGGCTGGCGGGTATCTATCCATCTCCCCTGTTCACTCAATTCAGGTAAGGCCGCCACCACCCACCACCACCACCACCCCACCAACAACAATGCATTCACAATGTATTTTCTATTGAATTTTTAATGAGTTCGACGGCAAAAAAAGATGCTGGCAACGGCGGGGGGTGGGTGGCTTATATAGAGACGAAGATCTTGATATTCCCATGGCCGCTTCGCTCTACAACAGCATTGCGGCCTTGTTATTGCCGATTCTAGCTGAATTCTCCACGAATCCTACGCAGGAGAATAAAGTGGGCGAAAAAAGAGACGATGATGTGCCCAGGAGTACATTTTCCTGGAAATTAAAAATGACAAGACGGAAGTAAACATATCTGCACATTAGGTAATTGCGTCAGATGGCTAAAAAGTAAGCATACAATTTAAAGCACACAAGGGAGATGGTACTTTGTGCTTTAAGAAATGCATAAATAAATTTTAAATGATAAGTTTTGATTTGAATTTAAAGAAAAAATGTTGTTAGAGGTTTTGTTTTTTATAATTATGTTAAATTATTTGGTAAATATAAAGAATTTGTCTGTATTATATTTTATTTGAAGCCAAAAACGAGTCTAGATACTTAGGCTTTACATTAATTTAAAAGGTTAGCATGGAAATATTGCGGAATAGTGGAGAATATATATTAAAATTCCTATTTAAATCCATGTTTAGATGGAATCAAATAAAAAAACTTCAAAATAAATTCAAATAATATATTGGCACTCCCCGAATTCAATTTCTGCCACCCTCTGGATACTATTTATATGTCGGATTTTGTACGCATTAGGTTGCGATTGAAACCCACTTAAAATCTCTTCTAATACATTTGTAATAACCATTAAATGCATTTTTAAACCAACTCAAATGCTTTATTGATTCCCTATTTTTGGGCTAAGCTCTCTCGTGTGTGTGAGCCGGCAAATCTGTATTTTACATTTACAATGGCCACCGACCACCGCCGCCTCACAAAAGTTTACCATAATTTTCCGTTTCCCAAAAATATACGTAGCCTACTTTCCCGGGGCATATGCTCAATGGGCTTTCCTCGTTATATCTCTGCGTGGCGCGGTGTTTTCGGGGTGTGTGTTTGTGTGTGTGTTGCCATAAAACAAATATCGATAAAAAGCAACAGACAGAGAGATACAAATACAAATACAAAATTCTGATTTGCATAATGTGGCTCACTCGCACACACACAAACACACACGCACAAAAGACCTAAGGCCCGGCCCACGTAATATACAATATAATTTACATTAAATTGCTGATCAATATAAATGTATCTATCTGGGCATTAGCTTAATTTGTAGCTGTATTTGTGCTGAATGTGTGTGTGTGTGTGTGTGTGTATGTGTTTCTGTTTAGGATTAAATCGTTTACCTATCGCCCACACACAGACACACATCATATGGAAACATTTTTGGCGCTGACCGCAACGAGCATAGATATATGTATATATATTTTTGCATAATTTCCCCTACTGATTTGCTGGGGTTTTTCTGGTTTTTACGCTTTGTACGCGCCATAAATTATGCTGAAAAAAATAAAAACAAAAAAAAAAACAACAACTATATGGTTGCATGCATTTTTGACTGAAAAACCAAAGCACAAAGTAATTTGGTTTATGGATCTGACTGCATACCCCGCCGCCCCCTTTGAGGCGTCAAATTCTGTTTGCCGAGCAAAACAAAATTATCATTTGGCCAAAAATTCGTTTTTCGGGGCGTCCCACATGCGCTTATTTGCATTTTTGGCTACTGATTAATGTTTGATGTGCAGTAATTAAATAGACACACACACACTCGCATGCCGCAGCCATGTTGCATGCAAATGTTGTGCCCTCGAAGTCCTTTTGTTAGTGCGACTGTCTCCCTCTCTCTATTGGGGTTTATGTTTATGCAATTTCAATTTGGGGCGTGCAATAAAAGCGATTTGTTTTAATTACTTACGCACATGGCATTTAATTATTTTTATTGATTAAATAAAACAATTAAGCTTATGTAAATTAATGTAGTCGACGAGTCAAGTTGTGAGGCTCTTCCCCTCTATATATATTTTTTTTTGTGTGGATTGTTTGGGCGGTGGGCGTCGAGTTGGGGGCGTGGCATGTGGGCTGTGGGCATAGCAAAGTCAAGTTAATGGAATAGCTGAGCAGGGCAGGCAAGTAAAATAATTTAAGGCCAAGCATACAAAATTAATGAGGCCATTAAATCCTGGAGACGCTAAAGAGACACACTCACACGCAGAGCAGGAGTCGTGTGTGTGTGTGTGTGTGCTTGACAGTCAAAGGACAACTCTTTGTTGAGTCTCTGTTTATGACTCTCGGTGTGTGTGTGTGTTGTGTGAGCGTGTGCGTCGCCTGTTTGGCGTGTGTGTGCCTCGTTTATACACTATGCAAAGCTGAATTTGTTAGCAGGGCATGTTTTCTTTTTGGTCCAACAACGCGTTTGTTGTTATCCTGTTGCCGCAAAATTTAAGTTTTTGGTTAACAAAAAGTAAGCAAAACTATTTTGTCATATAATATTTACATTGCGGGTTTTTATGCCACCGAAATCCTGATTAAAATAAACCACCGCTGATTTTATTTACGAATTTGTTGGAGTTTTAGTTTAAAGATTTTACTAACATCATTAGTTTATTTAAATAACTAATCCCCAGAAAGGCATTAAAATTTAAAATATGTTATATAAAGTATTAAAATAAATATTTTTCATTGAATAAAAAGGAAATTAAATTATTTATTTCATATATTCAAAAATCTATCTAGAAATCAATTTTCTTATGTAATAAGCGACCTAAAAATGCCTTTATTTTCATGGTAATTAAGTGAATACAAAGACATGTACTTAAACTTAATAAATATCAAATATTCTGACTCATACTTACTGTGTTTAGCTGAAACATATTTTCTATAAATTATTTCGTTAATCCATCGAAATATTTATTCCAAAAGCTGAGTTGAAGTACATTTGCATGCAGGCCTTTTAGCTAAAAGGCCACTTCATTTACTACCAACAGCATTCCGGAGCTGAGTAACCCGGAAAGTTTCCTGCTCGTTTGCTCCTTATTTAACTTGTGGCCGCTTTTGGTCCTTAGACCCACACTTACACACCCCACACACACGCGCCAAAGCAAGACAAAATGGTACAAAAATATCGCTCAGCATTATGCCCGTGCACCTTCAAGCAGCTGTCTCTTTGTTGCTCCCGCTCACATCCATCAGCGGTTGCCGATTGTCCTTCAGTCCTGCAGAGACCCCGTATCCTTCACGCCTCCTCTACCAGGATCGGACCCAAGTTGGCCGGGTTTGGATGGCTTGGCTTAGTAGCACGGCCAGAAGCCCCTCTCGATTGAATGATGTTTTCTGGGCTCCCCCAAAAATAAACTGCCGTTTTCAACAATATTTACGGCCCGTTGTCTGTTAGCTTAGGAACACACACACACACACACACCCGCACACACACTCGTATGAGTGAGAGCGAGTGTTTTGTATTTGCCTGCGTGTGTGCGGTTTACCTTTCGTCTTCGTGGCGCGTTTTTTTTTTTTGTTTTTTGCTTATAAATTTCGCATGGCTGACGCGGATGGGGGCGGTATAAATACTACGCTACACTTTAAGAATTTAAAGAGTAAAAAGAAGAAGTTTATAAGTAAAAAAAATAAAAAATATTTTATATGGCTTGCTGCTGATTCTTAGAAATGAATGACAAAGGTTTCCGCCTTATTTGACTTCAAAACTCAAATGAATTAATAATAAAATAAACATAGTATACATTTGATGAACTATAAAATTTACATTTTGGAAATGGAAGTGTTTAAAATAATTTTGAGAGATCCCAGAATTACAAGCCTTCTATATTTGTAATCGTATATTTCAAAATGAAAATAAATAAATGTTTAAAAACTATATTTAATTGTTAAAACTCTTCAATATATGAATTTAATAATTATTTATGGCTCTTCACCATTAATATTAAAATAATATAAGCGTATAAATATATGGTGATCTTCCTATTACTAAAGAAATATTTTTGGACGGCTTAAGCGCTATAATAAATAAAATAAAATAAATCTGTATAGATTTAAATAATACATTTATTTATAGTCTCCAAAATAATACATCAATTTGTTTTTTTGGCTCTTCAATTCCCCCAAAAATAGGATAAATAATATTAAATTTGATTGCCAATTAAAATACATACATATAATACTACAAAATTCATAGTTTTTCTCCATGTGCAGCAGGCATATGTTGGCCAAAGTCGTTAAACAGAGAGCGCCCCCGAGAAGGCCGCAACGTATGCAACATAAAAGTGCGACGAGCACCTGACGATGCCACAATGGCAGAGGCTTCATTAGAGATCACCTGGTAGAGGCAGCGGGGTAGAATTAGCGGGACTGGGGAAGAGCAGGGACTGGATGACGGAGCGGCCCACGTTTTGCATTTTTGGTTATTTGTACAGGCGGCACAGCGGCACGTATACGTAATAAAGTTGAACAAATAAAATTCACTTTTTCCTTCGGCGCAGAAAAGTTCTAATTTTTTCCATACAACCGCTACCGCTCCCGCTCTGGCACTCCGTTCTTGTTGTTGGTCTGTGTTTTGTTTGGCTTTTGTTGGGCTTCAGTTGCAACCTAAATTTCATTTGAGGCACAAAACTTGTTTAGTTGGCAAACTTTGCGCGTCGTCAATAAGGCTTGCCGAGGATGAGGATGAGGCGAAAAGGAGGAGCAGCAGGGCCTGTAGATGAGGTTGAGCCCAGACAGTTTGGCATAGCCGCACGCCATGATATAATCTGGTGCTGGGCCGCCGCCGTATTTATTACGCGCTGCCTAACAACTCCCACCCATTCGGGTCTAAACACACACACACACACACACCCTAAAAGGGCGTCCCTAACCCAAAGGCCCCGTCCCCCCTCCTAATCGGAGTCACCGTCGCCTCCCGAAATAGACACACGGATCGGGGCAGAAGGCCACCGGGTCGCTGGGTGCATATTGATGGAGTCTCGGGGTTGCCTAGATTTCGCCCCACAAAAAGGCATCTCCAATTTGCCATGGAAAATGTCTGACCAAATGTAGTTCTTTCTCAGCAAGTTCAAAGATTAAGGGCTGTAGGCAAATGGTCGAGGGTAAATATGCAAAAAAAAGAAAAAGAAAAACAGTAGAAGGCAAGAAGATAAATATGTAAATGTTTATAAAAAATATTGAATAAGTAAATTAAAGATGTAGTAAAGTAGGGAAAATAGTAAATAATCTAGCGAATAACTGGTACATAATCAATAAGTAAGGTTTATGGCTTAGGTGATATGATTTAATATGATTAAACTATATATATTAAATCTTAAGTAGATTTAAATATATTTCAGAAAATCTCTTTTCAATTTATTGAAAATAAAGAAAACTGGCCAAAGAATCTTTATAAAGATATATTGAGTAATATGGCGAATCTTTTTAAATCTACAAAATATAGAAAATATATTTTTTGATAAAGATTATTTAGAATAATTTTGAAAGAATAAAAGGTTTATTCTTATTATATTTTAAATATATACATTCTCTTAATTTTTGTCAGAGTTTAGATAAAATGTTAGGTTTCAAAAATAAAGTTTATGAAATGATAAAAAATATAAGGACAAATTGGTGAGTTTCAAAACGCATTTAATAGGGACGCTGATAAGAGAAAGGATATTTTTCCTTTATCCAAATATATAACATATTTTATGAACGATTTTTTTTTTAACATTTTCTGTTAGTTAATTATAAACGTAGAATGTCTTTGTTTATTTTAAAGTGCATTCATATTGGTCCCTTGTGCCTTCTGTGGGTAATCTTCTTAGGGTATTCCATATTCTGCGTTCATGGACATCATTTTGGCCTCAACCGATTAGCCCTATCGATTCCAGCCACACTTTCCGTTTACCCATGTGTGAGGTGGGTTAGGGGTTGGGGCCTGGGCATTGGTGGCTTTGGAGGTTGGTGTTGGGGGTTCAGGTTGAAATGCATAATTGGCGATTAGACGATTGGCCCTAATATGCCAGAGCTTTGCAGCGAATAACAGGAGAAGTGCAGCAGCAGTGGCAGCAGCAGTGACAGCAGCAGCAACAGCAGAACCGGCGGCTTTTGGCTTTAGCCCCAGCTTCGGACGGCATTCGACTGGCCAACTAATTGGGTCATGTCATCCCCAGGAAGCCCCCAAATCTCGTACCTACCTTTGGTGCCGCTGCGGTGGAACCGAATGCCTTCTGGGGGCAGCAGAAAAAATAAAGAAAAAAAAGAAAGTAATGACAATGGTTTATGCTTTTCGTTTATATATATATATAGATATATATAATGTTATATATATTTCCTTTTTGCTTTGTTGTTCATTCAGTTGCTTTCATGCATTCAATGCTCGCCTTTTGTCTGCGGGCTCCTTTCTCCTTGTTAGCTATGCCGCTCTGTTGATAAGTGTACACATCTATAGACTATATATATATTACTATACGTAGGCATATATATATATATATATTATACAATACATAATACATAAGTTCAACTTAAATGCTATGGTTTTTTCTTGCTTGCTCTCTTTTTTGTCTCGTTTAAGATTACTTTGCAGATGTGTGTTCTCTGGATGTATGTGTGTGTGTTCTGTTTGCTGTTTTGCGAGTCCTTCGAAGAAGGAAGTCCTGCGCTCATTTAGATGCAAAGAAAAAAGTCTTTGGTTTACCTTAAAAATATTATTTTGTGTTTGTTTCCTTTTCTTGTTTCGCTTTTCGTTTTTTCCTTTCCATTTTTGTTGTTCTGTCTGCTTAAATCTTAAGTCTTAGCACATACGGGCAATTAATATCTTGTGGATACGCTTTAAATCTTTACGGGGGACAAAAACTGGCATACTGACATACATATCTACATGTAAATGGTGTGTGTTTGTGATGTGTCTGTGTGTGCACTTTGAGTACAATTTACATATGTTTATTTACGTATGCATTTTGATGAATATTTTCCACTTTTTCTCTCTTTACTTTTGAATTTTCTTCGATTTGCTTTACTGATTTTATTTTGTTTACATTTTTTCTTGTGTGTTTTGCTCTGCTCTTAATTTATTTTGGGAAATTTACAAACATTGTTGATTTAAATTTTTATAAGCTTCTATCATTTTTGTGGATAGCAGTAAATCAGTTATCGGGCAACAAGAAAATTGGCCCAATTTGATTACCAGAGTAAATTCGCCCGATCGAATTGGGTCAACATTATATGCATTTTTTTGTTGTTGGAAATTTCAATTAACTTGGAAGTTGATAGTTGTTGAGAAAGAAGGTTGTCAAGCTGTCGAGTTGTAAATAGATTGGATTTTTCAAGAGAGCGAAGAAAATTAGCAAGGAACGGAGAAAATAGTTTCATTGGCAGGGAATAGTATCAGAATAAATTGTAATATTCATTTAGTTATTTATTTACTTCTTTAGAAAAATTATTTATTGAAGAATTTTTTGTCGAAATATAGCTTGTAACAAAATCATTTAAGAAATTAAATAATATTACTTGTTTTTTATACAGAAACTGCTGGGGAGCAATGAACTAAGTTTATTAACTTCTTAAGGCCTGATTATAGACAAATAAGTGCTAAGAATTGTCATTTAAAAATGTTCTATTAAAATATAGAGACTTTAGATAGAATATATTAAAATGTATGCAAGTTTAAATAGTTTTTTAAAATATTTAAATTAATTATGAGACAGTAGGAATAACTTTAGGGAAACAATTAATTATATTAGTTTGTTATTACTTTAGATGGAGTTAAAATGCAATCAGAGATAGCTAAGTGAAGGAAATAAAAATTATAATCTAAGACAAGTAATAATTAAAAATGGAAATAATTAAGTCAAGATTTTTTCCCTATAATTAACCATTAATTTAAGTTCCCGATTTACTGCTATCCCTGCGTGAGACCTGTTCAAGTTATTTTTTGCATTATTTTACAGCTTCTAACATGGGAACCTGGGGAAGATTTCAACAATAGTCGGATCAAGAATTGGCTTTCTTTCTTTTTGCTACATGGGACATATCTAATATATACACCACACACAGTTACAATGATTTATGTTACTTCTTATGCAGCTTTTTTTACCATTTACCATTTACCGTACTGTAGATATATATATATATATATATATACATATATATAGAGATGTGAATGCGTGTATTTTACAAATGTTGAGACACCATTTTTGGATTTATTCGGTTCTGATTTACGATTATAACTCTTGGAGGGGGAAAAATGGGGCTTGGGCTTTTCTTGGTTTCCTTTTTAACACTTTTTTTTCTTGTGGGAAATTACACACACGTATACACACACACATATACACATACATACATATGCATATACATATATAATTCATAGATTTAGTTACATTTACATTGCGGGGTTTGCCTTGTCTCGAATGTGTGTGTATTTTGTTGGGTTATTTTTGCTTCCTTTTTCGTTACTTAATGCGGGGAGTTGAGATTGTTGTTTTTGTTTTGTTTTATAAAGAAAATGTACTGTACATATCCTAGTCTTAGGCTTAGTTTTACGTTTACAATGTAGCTTTATTCGTAGTTTAAGTTAGTTTAGGTTTTTAGTTTAGTTTTAGTTTAGTTGAGTTACTTGCCAAGAAGAGAGTATACTTTAGTGTTTAGTGCAGTTGATTTCGTTTTAGCTTTCTCTTTTTGCTTTGGGCAATTATTATCTTCATTCGCATTATCTTTTTTGTCAGACACTATCACAAACAGTTCGCTTGCACAATATAATAATAATCGCTGCTCGCCTAGGACCTCTGCGCTATCTATTATGAATGTTATTTTTATATACCTAAAGGAGCCACCCTCCTCCCTCTTGCTGTGTTAAGTTTAGTCAGTTCTTGGTTTGGTTTCTCCGTCCCGGGGCCCTCCTCGCGTCGTCCTTACACATCCGTTCCGCATCCCTCCTGGTAGCCCTCGTCCGGCGAGTTGCGACTGCTGCTGATGAGGGCTCGCTTCAAGGCCGTCACCGGGGGCAGGACGGGCACGCCGCCCTTCTGCCACACCCGTATCGTCTTGGCATTGATGGGCTGGCCGTTAGGCAGGATCGAGCAGGAACTGGATGAGCTGGGATTCGCCTGTGCCGCTGGCGTTGGCGAGGAGCGTGAGGAGGAGCTGCCGCCGCCGCCGTCGTGCAGGCGTGGCAGGGTGCGACTGCTGAAGTGCGGACTGCTGCCGGTGGAGCTGCCCTCCTGCTTCTGATGGTTCAGCGTGGAGGTGAGCTGCGCCTGGAGCTGCTGCAGCGGATGCATCTGCAGCTGGTGGTTGTGCTGGTGCTCCGCTCCCGGCACCAAAGGCAGGCCATAGTCGTTGGGATAGCCGCCAACGCCAGACGAGGAGCCACCCGAGAGATTTGTGGTCACCGTGGAGGCGGTGGATCCGGTGCCTCCTCCTCCTCCTACTCCTCCCCCCACTCCCGCCGCTGTCAGTCCCTGCTGCTGGAGGTGCGACCTGGGGAACGTCTTGCTAAAGTAATCCGTGGCCGCCGTGCGTTCGTGGAGATCATACAGTTGCGTGGAGGAGCTGTCGATGATGGGCGTCTTATCCGTGTAGCGTTTCATGAACAGATCATCCGCCGAGGTGGCGCCCACGGATGCATTATGCTCCCAGAGACCGGAGGGATACAGGGAGTCACAGCCATTGGCACGGCTATACTCCCCGCTGCCTCCCACGCCGCCACTGATGGGTGGTATCTTCAGGTCCGCAAACTCATCGCTGCCGAAGCGCTGGGTGTCGTTGATGAGATCCGGGTTGTTGCCACCATTTCCCGCGGATCCTGTGGGCGAAATGAAACAGGTGGCCGTGGACAGGACGCTGCCATTGTTGTCATATCCCTGATTGGAGTAGGGCAGATCCGTTAGCCTTGGTGGTTTCTGAACGGGATTCGTGCTGCGCGGATCGTGTGCCGCATGGGATCCTCCCCCTCGGCCACCGCTGCTGGTCTTCCTCTCCAGAGTTCCGGCCTGAATCACACTGCCGTCGATTATGTTGGCCACCGCGCCATTGGCTATGACCACACCACCGATGCTCCCGTTCCCCGTGGCCGGCTGCGTCTTGTTCGTTATGGAATTCTGATGATTGACCGACGTTATCACCTCCATGTGATTGGGCGTCTTGCTGTCCACATACGGCTGCCGCTTGACCCTCAGCAGGAGGCACATAATCACACCGAGGGCGAAGACAATCAGGGCCACCAGGGCGGCACTCAAACCCACAATCTGGCCACTACCCAGCGAGGCCATTCCCGCGGCTCTCATGCTCACATGCAGCGTGAAGTTCGCCTCGGCCATGCCGGCCCGATTCTCGGCCACGCAGTAGAACTCACTGGAATCCGTCTCCTGGGCATTGGTCAGCACCAGTTTCGATCGCTTCTCGAATCCTCCCTCGACCTTCTCGAACATGTGTATCCTCTGGTAGGCGGTGAAGGCGGAATTGTTCGACAACAGGCGCCCATTCCAGTACCAATTGATGTTCGCCACCGGTATGGATCGTGCTCGGCAGGTGATCGAGGCATTCTCACCCATTGCGGTCTCCACGTAATGGGAAATGGGCAACATTTCCGGTCGGCACGCAAACTCATCCACATGCAGATCGGCAAAGGTGCGATCGATGATCCTCTCGGGGCCGCCAGAGCAAACGGGCGCCACCGGATATGGAATATTGCGCTGCATTAGCCACAGCTTCGTGTCCCTCAGCCGGCAGTCGCAGAGCCAGGGATTGTCGTGCAGCTCGATGCCATGCAGGCGACTCAGTGTCTCGATTGTCTTCGGCAGCAGCTCGCTCAATTTATTCCCATTCAAACGGAGCAGCGTCAGGCCCTGGAGGCCACTGAATGCCTGCGCGGAAATGGTTTGAATGTCGCAATGTGACAGATCCAATTTGTGCAGCGACGGTGTGTTCCCGAAGGCCTGGCTCTCGATTTTGTGTATGTGATTGGAGGCCAGGGTGAGTTCCCTCAGCGACGAGATAAAGCCCAGGGCCAGACTGGGCACTGTGACCAGGAGATTGTGGGAGAGGTCCAGCTCCACCAGATTCGTGAGACCCTTGAAGGTCTCCCGCTCGATTTCGCCGATCTTGCAGTTGCGCAGATACAGCTTCTGGAGGTTGAGGAGATTGGCGCGAATGAACTGCTCGTTGGACAGGGTCTGCAGCTTGTTCCCGGACATGTCCAGCACCTGGGTATTGGGATCGATGTGCTCTGGTATCTGGATGAGCTGTCGATCGATGCACTCCACCGTCTGCTTGCCGCCCTTCCACTTGCAGGCACACACCGTCTGGCAGGTGCTCAGCTGCTGGGCAGGTGGATCCAGGTCGGAGCCCATGGAATGGTGGATAGGTGGTGGTGGTGGTGGGTAGTGCTGCTGATTGTAGCCATCCTCCGTCATGGGCTGGCTGTCCGCTATGGAGTACACCTCGTTCTGGGACGACTGCGAGGATCGACTGGCGGATGTCGAGGAGCTTCCATGTCCAACTCCTGCTCCTCCTGCGCCTCCTACTCCATTGGCGTAGAGATGCAGCTGATGATGGTAGCGATTGCCCAGGATTAGGCCAGGCAGCAGCAGGCTGAGTACCAGGATTGCAAGGCCCCTGGTCTGCATTTTCCTGGCTTTTCCCCTCAAGTCTTCTAGTTTGTGGTTGAGCTTTCTAGGCTGAAGCCCAGCTTGGTTTGGTTTTCAGTGGCGATATCATATAGTATTAGTTCTCTTGCCCTTATGATATGGTATGTTTTATAGTTGTCACAGGTTGTCATTGGTTAATTAATTATAATTATGATTTAATTGAGTCTTTTTGTGTGTTTTTTTGTGATATGAAAACTTTATTTGTTATGCTTTTTATTTATTATATGTCTTAACTTCAATGTTTTATACGCTTTTAGCTTTATTTTGTTTCTTTTTCTGATGTGTCTTGTGTTTATGTGTACATATATGGAACATATTGTATTTCCTTGTCTTTTCTTTTATTATTTTATTTTATTTTTGCTTGATTTTCGGGATATGCTTGGTTTTCGTTTACTCTTACTTTCTTTCGGTTTTGTATCCTTGGTTTTCCTTATTTTTTTTTTTTAATTATGATATGGAAACTTTTGCTTATGGGTCAAGCGAAAAATTGATTAATTGCCGCCTTGGGCTCACTTGTTGTTGTTGCTGTTGTTGTTTTTGATGGTGTTGCGGTTTTGGCCAAGATTTTCATGTTTCGCCGTAATTAGCCAATGTTATTTATAGGGCTAGCCTATAAACACACAGACACACACACTCCGCCGCACACACCACACTCACTGCCACTCACACACATACGCGCGGCACACACACTCACTCACACCCGCCTGGATGATAATCGTTTTTATTTTTCCGTATTTTTTTTGCTTTTTTCTATTATTATTTTGCTACGCAACTTTTGCCAGCACAATTTTCCTCCGCTTTTCTTTCTTTCACGTGCTATATTCTTCAGATGTGTTGTATGTGTGTGTGTGTGTATTTCTTTTATTTTTTTCTAGCTTCTGTATATATTTTCGTTTTTTTTTCTGGTTGGTTTTTGTTAGCGCATTTTGCCACGCAAAGCTTTAATTCGCATCGCGTTTTTTCGTCGTTTTCGGTTTCGGTTTCGGTTTCGTTTTCGTTCGGTCCAAATTCAGATGATTCGCAAACGAAGGGTCAGAGTTCCAAGGGGGTTGAATTTCTGACTGGATTCCGAGATTGTGCTGGGGATTATTGTGTGCACATGTCACTCTATTTTTCTTTCACTGCACTGCAAATAACAGTGGATCCTGGCCAACGGGACTCGGACTCTCTATGCAGCCAAAGCCAGGGCACACACACTCGCGCGCACACACACACAAAACGAAGTCGACGACGAGGACGACGCCAGCGAGAACGATGCAACCGCTCGGCAGCTCCGACTTGAACTAACTTGAATGAACTTGATCAGAATCAAGCTTCCAGCAGTCGCTGGTTCGGCTCGAGCCGAAGGCACTTCGGCCACTCGGCCAGTGCTGTCAACCCTGGTGGTCGTAAAAGAAGCTAAACTTGTCAGTGAAATAACTTTAATAAGAATAAAATATTTATAATGAGATTAATTATATTTATATTTATTTTTTATAATTTCTATATAATATATCATTTATTAGGAATTATAATATCCTTAATTTATCTGTAATCCTTAAAACAAGGTCACTTACATTTAAAAACAAGTATCTGTTTGAATCGTTTTGGCCGTTAAAATTATAAAATATTTTTCATAATATATTTTTAAAGAAGGGTGACTTGTTTCAGTCATTATTTTAGAATTTAACCCTCATTTGTCAATAAAAACCACGCTAAATCTAGTGGGAAAATAACTGAATTGGTAACACAGTTCAGCAGTCGCTTTTCTCCCTCGGCTTCAGCCGAAGTCACTTCGGCCGCTCGGCTTGTGGTTCGTACTCAGCGAGAGAAAGCCAGAGAGAGCCGCAGAGAAAGATGCTTGAATATGTTGCTGTAACCGATTCGCAACTCTGCAACATGTTTGCAACATGCAACATGTGGACGCAAAAGGAAGTGAAAAGGATTAAATTTCGCCCAAAAATAAAAAGTATAAAAGAAAAGAAATTACGCACGCCTCCGTTGTAAAGATTGCGAATTATCCTGATGCAATATACATAAATAAAAAGATTTATTTGTTATAAATAAACTTCAAGGAGGGCGTGGGTCGAATTCCTGGCATCATTAAAATCATTTTAATAGGAGCAAAGTCAATGTTATCTATGTATATGTTTTCCGTTATACAATGAATACCATAAATAACCCAAATTTAAAACCATGGCTAATTGTACCTATTTAATATCATACATAAATAAGTAATATTATTAAATTGTATAGTAGAAATTCTCCTCATCAAATCTCCAAGTTTCTATAGGTCAAAAATAACAAACAACTTAATTAATTAATTAAAAGACATTCTCACTTTCCCAGAGCTTTCGCATGTTTTTAGTTGTATTTAAAATAATATGTTAACTAAGTTCACAACATTTTCTAATTCCTGGAAATCTGCCAAGCTCTATTACATTTTTCTTGTCTCTCCTCCCTGGTACATCTTAACTTTCCGACTAATTAACTTCGTTTGTTTAAGTTTAAGTTATACTAGGTAGAAAAAGAAAAAAAAAACCAAAAAGACTTGTTTACAGCTTTCGAGTGTACTTGGGTTACCTCCAACAAGTCGCTCCCCATACCTTTTATTCTTTATTCCCACTGCCTGCAGTCAATCAGCGATCAACCTACTCAGGCATGAAACACCAACAGAAACAGCCGAAAAAAAATAAATAATATGAAAAAAAAGGCAACGAAAAAATCCGGCAGAAAGCAGAAACAACAAATAGAATTGCTTAGCTTGCAGCCGGCACAGACAAATAAGTAGCTGGTAAAAAAAAGAAGGAAAGATATCTCGGCTTCGCTTCGCTTTGGTTTTGCTTTTGCTTCGAGTGCGGCGCAATTTCAGTCTTGACCGAATGAGTCACATCCGCCAGATACGAGATACTATACACTGAGCTCTCGATAAAGGGGAAACCACAAAGCAGAGCTTGAAGGGTATTTTAGGGTACTTAAAGTAAGTAGTGATGTTATCATGACAGCTATAATCGATATAAAATTTCCATTTTAAAAATGCCATATTTGGGATATCGATATTTATCGATATTCGCTTTATTTAGATATAATCTTGTAATCTGTAACCCTTCATTTGGAACTTAAGTTTGCCAAAGATGAATGTAGTATGGTCTATTTCTTATATATTGTATGTGGCTTAAAAACCTAATATTATTAAGAATTTTATTCATATATTTATCGATGATTTAACATAAAAAGTGACACTTATCGATAGCTCAATATGTCTGAAAATTCAATGTAATTTAAATGCATTTTTTTTAGATTCTTTAACCATTTTAAAACTGTAATCAAAATTAAAGTTATTTAAATATTATTTTCTAAGAGGAATTAACTTAATACTTATTCAGTGGCATTAATATCCATTTTGTAATTAAAAATTTTATATTATAACTAATTTATGAACTAATTTATGAACTAATTTATGAACTAATACCTAATAATACTTATTCAGTCCCATTAATATCCATTTTGTAATTTAAAATTTTATATTATAACTAATTTATGAACTAATAACTAATGTATGAAGTCTTTAACTTCCTTAGAATAAATTCCACATAACAGACTTCACTGTACTAAGCTGAATGGGCGAGTCCAATCCACTGAATGAATTCACTGCATGGTGTTCAGCAAATTTCACAATTTGATGATTTTATGGCCAAGTCGGTCGTTCATTCAAGATCGGTTTACATATGTATGCCCAGGGAATGAGAGATCTGCAAAGGCTATAGAAAAACTATATCTCGGTGGCTCGTTTAATGATGCCAAAGACTGAGAGACTGAGAATGCGAAGAGCTCTAAACTAATTACCCCGAGGGCCCAGAGCTTTTGTGTGGAGTGGAGGCTGAAATGGCGTATAAGTTACTTCACCTGCGGACGACTCCGGGACCAGGTACATGATACCTCTCGTGTCTCTCTTTCGGCCAGACAGGAAGCGCTCACAGTGTTACCTGTTTCCAGTTACCAGCTTACCTTACCTGTTCTGCGTTGTGCCCCCAACCTGCCTACCTACCTACCTATCTACCTACCTACCTGTCTTTATTGCATACGTATATATGAATGAAATTGCAACGCCGCATCTCCCAGCAACAGCAGCAGCAGCACCAGCAGCAGATGCCTTCGTCCAGATTTAGATTGCCTGAGAAGTTTTCGCAGCAAACTTGTTTACGGCCAGAGAAAAAAAAAAGATAGATACCATGCCTCCTCGACTGACTGTTGTTTTGTCCCCTTTCGAAGGCGATGAAGAAGATGAAAAAAAACGCGATGCCATTGCATATGCTTGTTACACTCGAAGATACATTTCCAGTGCAGATACATTTCCATTTTCCCACCCACACGCCCCACGAAGGCAAGGCAAAAACAAGCGGACCCAACATCGTAGACATTGATTAAGGTCAGTTATGATTGTGTATTGTTTTCTCGTATCTCTCCTCCGCTTGGCTTGCTTGTCTAAGCTTCAAAAAGTGAAATCTTCTCTAGCGTGTTTCGGTTTTTTTTGGCTCTTGTTTTTTCTTCCCCATTTTTTTGGGTGAATCGTTATTGTTGTTGAAGGGCAGCCAGGCGTGAGTATATTGTATCTCCTCAGGTACCAAGAACTCTCTAAGCAGATTGGGTTGAAAGTTGGAACTTTATTCGCTTGAATTATTATGTGGAAAATGTATCTCCTCATGTTTGTGACATTTTATGGATGTCAGCCTTTTGGCAATTGGCACGCAAGTGCTAGAATTTATGCTTATGATTAAAAATTTGTAATGATAATAGGTGGTGGTGAGAGGAGTTTTGTGAATAAATGCATAACATTTTTATCAACAAAGGAGAGAGGCTGAAAAAGGCTAGTAAATATTTGATTTTATTTTTGGAGATTGGAAAAATATGCAAATCTAGTTTATAAACTTAGAATTTTATATATTTTGAACTGTATACCATACATAACGAATTATAAGTCTGCTTGTTTGGTTTGTTTACATACTAAAAATTGTGTAAAAGCTTTTGTGTATAATTTGCAAGCATAATATGGATGGAATCCAAATTTAATTTAAATGAAATATACTCAACTTTGATTAGTTTTCTCCTAGTATTTTTTATAACATTTAAAGACTTTGTTAAACAATAAACCCCATTTGTAATGTCTTCTACAATGTACTTAAATCTTTAAGTTTATTTTCCTACCTCTGGTTTTTTGCAATTTGTAGAAATCGTGTATAAAATTAATGAATTAAAAGTGCTTACGATAAATTACTTCTTCTTGTGTTTTTTTTTGTTGCCACATTAAAAATCCGTACTTCCTTTCCCGCTCAACCCACTCCACCACACACGCTTATGGCCACGCTTGACCGTCTTTGATGATCTTTTGCTTGGGTTGGCGAAAGTAGAACTCGGCCACTATGCAAATAATTTTCTGGCCGCAGCGGCGGAAGTTGGTAGGAAAAAAAAAACGCTGATCGGTGTTGCATATGATCAACAATTTCTGTCGATTTCTTTTTTCGCCGCTTACCATATTTTTTCCACTCTTGGCTGACTCCCCCGACTTCTGCTATATACATTTTGTTGACTTTCACGTTTCGCATTTGGCGTATGAAAAGCGTTTTTCTTCAACGCTCTCGGTACGCAACAATTAGCCGCAGTTAATTGGCCAAAAATGCTGCTTGCTGCTATTTGCGCTACGCTTTCTGCACTTGTGGCTGTCTGGCCAAGAAGACATACCGCTAATCTTCGGGACCGAACAACTTCCGCCCGGCCGGGTTGAAAACTGTAAAATTTACAGTGTAAAGTGCGCAATTAAAAATCACAGCAGCCGCAAGAGAAGATGACTTTGAGTTGTCTGCCAGCGAAAAAACATTTTGCGTTCATAATTTGAAAAATCACCTGGCCCTGGCCCGACGGAGTTTCAAGTGGGAGGAGTCTCTGGGCTGCTGCTGCTTCTGGTTCTGTTCGAGGTAACCTTTGTGCCCGTAATGCTGCGCCTAATTGCCCTTAATTTATTTAACTTCAAGCTGTGGCCCCCAGACTTTCACTCGGTTGGGCCGAGTCAAGGGTTCGCTGCGTGTCCTTTTGGGTCACTTGGGACGTGGCTCCTCCTCCTTAGATTTGAACAAGTGTCCGATGGGTCCTTCGGTCCGCTGTCCGTTCCCATTGGAACTCTGGCAAACAAAATCCGGTCAAGTGCGTTAAAGGTATTCGCAATTTGTCATGATCTCCGTAACGATTAATGCGAAAATCTCTCTTGAACAAAAAACAAAAAAAAGAAAGATGAAAAAACGTTTTCAAATTGTTAAATGTGAACATCATTAATAAGTTGCTTTTTGTCCCTCTGTCTCCACTAATTGGAGTTTTATGTTTTTGGTATTTTGTTAGATTATGCTAAGAGGGAGGGGGCTAAGGAGGGTTAAGCTTAAATTTAATTTTACAATTTCATTTATAAGGTAATAAATATTATATACAATTTACAAGGCACTCTTTTAGTTGTTCGTTTTGGAATCTTGTGGAACTTATTTACTAAAATTCATTTATTTATTTAATTCCACAGTATGTGTTTTGCGAATTATAAAATACAATTATTATTTATTGAATTTCTGTTAGTTTAAGCTCTGCTCTAAGAAAATGGTAGTGAATTTTAGCCAAATAACGATGGAATTCAACACTATCACTTCGCCGCAGCCATTAAATATGCTTGAGCTCTCCATTAGCGTCTAGTTATGTCTGCATCTTGATTTATCTTTGCTTTCAACATGGCCAAAATCGGAGATTTAGTGGGGGGGAGGTGGTCAGTAAACGCTCTAATTATTTTCAAACAGGTTGGACTTAAATGTATCTTTCCCCCTCTCGGAGGCATGTTGCATTGGCCAAAAGCGGCCAAATCACTTTATCTTCATTTCGGGGCATTAAGCCGCTTAGTGCAGTCTCCGTCCGTCCGTCTGTCCGTCCGTTCGTCCTTCTAGCATCTTGCTCCTTCTATCCGCTTGGCATTTAAACAGATTTTGTCTGCTCTGCTGAAGGAATTTTTAGTCCTGGGCAATTATTCAAAGCGTTCCAAATTAGGTAATTGCCCTTTAAAGAATCATTCTAATTATTTATGTTTATGTGTGGGCCAACACAGCCACCACCACCACCCACATTGGCCCATTGGGCGCCCACTTGCATTGCATATCGCCCGACACTGTCATCGGTCTGACCTCCGACCCCAGGCTCTGCCACGCTTGTTTGCGGCCTTGATTAATGGAGTCGTCCTGCGGCCTGTTCGCCTGGACAATCCGGGTAACAAAAACAACACCAAAGACTCGGTGGAGGGAAGAAGGGTAGCGCAGGATATGCAAAATTGGTTGACAAACACATTTAAATATTTCCCATAACAAATAAATAAATAAATGCTGGAAAAATAATACGTTTATTCCTTGTTCATTGTTTTCCTAAGGCGCCTGCGGGCTCTTTTTTAATTAAATTAATACACATTGTTTATTTACTTAAGCAGCTCTCACTGCTGAATAAAAGCGAGAACATTGATATTGTTTTTCTTTACGCCATTAAAGTGTATTATTTAAAGAAATGTACAACAGATTAACCTGAAGTTCCTTAAATAGCTGGTCAAGCTTCCTGCTGGAATGATAATACCCCCTCGAAGGACACCAGCACCAGCAACTCCCTCCGACAATTACAACAACAGTTGAGCGGGCAAAGGACTGCGACAGGACTAGGACAGGACTATGGGTGCGGACTTTGCTGCCCCGGCTCTGCTTGCCTTGTTTTGTTTAGATTTATGTCAAATTGTTGGGGCCATGAGCCACGCAATGCCCAGGGTGGGGGTTGAGGGTTGAGTCTGCTGTGGGTGCCGGCTGCCGCCCGAGGAGGCGGTGGCTCCTTTTAAGCTTTTCAATCAAATCGCGCTTAAGTGGTTTCCAGTTTCAGTCCAGTTCTTGGCCAAGGCGACGGCAACGCCGCCACCATAATTGGTCGAAATTAATTGTTCGTCTAATCAGTTCATTGGATGCGACGGCGGCGACTGTTTCGACCATTGAACTCTGCGGCTTAGGGCCACATCGAACGTGGCCCGAAAACAGGGTAACGAGAACCATGAACCGAGAGGGAACCGTGAACCGAAAACCAGAAAACCGATGGCCATTCCAGATATCGATGGAAAGCGGCTTTTATGGTAATCTCTGCGAAAGATGAAATTGATTTGGCGGGGCCAATTTATGGGCTACCATGCGAGCTGGGTTCCTAAATCCGTTGGTTCTTAATTGGAAAATCAGTTGTAAATTTACAAAGGGTTAAGTGCTACAAGAAGGCTGCCAAAGGGAGTTAGAGAATGATTTGAGAAGCATTTGTATTTATTTATTTATTCATATTGTTCTTAACTAACTTTAAAATTAATCCAGCTGAAACTGAGCCCCTTTCCATACTTAATTCCAACATATTTGAAATATGAATCGATTTTAATTAAAAATTCTTTGACCACAGAAAAAAACAAGAAAGAAAAGCTAACTTCGGGCGGAGCCGAAGTTTATATACCCTTGCAGATAATTTGTTA